>BMAV01001283.1:110990-175407 GCA_019973955.1 Trichonephila inaurata madagascariensis | reverse complement strand
ATTGAGATTGAGAGTAGGCGCATATAATATAATTATATTGATAAGTGATCTAATTGCGCGATCTGTGTTAACTAAGGCTACGTGTTTTGGTTTATTCTCACTTAATATAAGTTTGTTCGATATATAAGTAATTTAAGTTAAATTCTTAATAAAAGTCATTAAGAATTCTAAAATGTCTCATCATTTCGAGAATCCCACACCTCTAACTTATGCTGAAACCCCACGACATGGCCAACGAAGATCGACCATGTCGCAAACATTCCAAATTGATGTTGCGTGTTTGGTAAAGATTGCGAAAGGAAGAGCTAACTAGAGCAACGCATAGCCTCCTGTTCCCCCTCCCAAAGGGTGAAATCACTACTTATGTTCTTTTTCTATCCAATTAGCTTCTCTCCTGTGAGTGAGTGAATATTAATGTCGCACTGTTCAGCTACACGAGGGCTTTTGGCGACGGACCACGTCATTTTGAACCATGGACAAAATGACGTGGTCCGTGGACGACGTGACGACACCTGAGCTGGTATCCCCCCTTATAACTACCACACCACACCAACGGGAGAACGTTTCAGCTCTAGACAGACTTAACGTGCATCGCTGCCCTACACGGCGGGTCTATAGTGGTACTGGGCTCGCACTCATGCCCCATGCTTGCTATGAGCCGATACCTTGACCACTGGGCTACCGCAGCCCTTTAGCTTCTCTCCCACCCCTGATCAGCTGTAGCACCACCCTACGGAAGATCCGTTGGTTTTTCACAGCGTGCTTTCGAACTTTAATATTTTTGATATCGAATTAGTTTTTGTGCAAATATACAACATAATTATTTTCTACTTTTTTATCTTAATTATTTTGTGTGAGAGGATAAAGTTAAATTATTACTTGGTACCTCTATCATTGCTCCCCCCTCTTTACGGTGGCTTTTCACACAGTGGCACTAGAACTCGAAAGATGACAAGTTGGCCATCTGACTATGACCACTAGGCTACACGTCTGGCACGATCTCGATTCTATGGCTACTTGGTCGTAACAGGTCAATTTCTTCATTTTAAAACTGCCTTAAAATATTACAGAATGGTTGAGTTAAAAAAAGGTAACAAATTGCATATAAGTTTAAAATTATATATTGTTGAAACATTTTACTCTCGCAACAATGAAAATCGATCAAAGTAAAATTTTTATTATCTTTCCGGAAAATAAATCACATACTTTGAACACTTTTTTAAATAAGTATAATCTATGAAGTGATTATATTTGTTAAGGCTAATTTTATTTAACCATTAATTAAACGCGATCACTTAGAATGGATTACAAAAAGGGAAAACTTTTTTTAATCATTTATGATTAATTATCTGTTAAAATCAGGTGAAATATTATAAAGAAAAATGGATGTGAAGAAAAATTAGTGTTGCGTGTTGATAATTATATGCACAAATCTTATTTTTTTAAATATAAAATTGAAGATTTTTCACTTCATTAGATATTTTTTTTTATGTTTAAATTTCCTTGTTTTCTTTAAAAAAAACGTAACTCATGTATATTTAATCGTATAAAAATACTACTTTGTGTGTGTGAATAGAATCTAAACGTAAATATTAATTTTAAGAATAATCATCAATGAAAAGTAAAAGTAATAAGTATCAAATGAAAATAAGAAACAAATATAAAAGAGAATAAGAATCAGGAAAAAAATATATTTAAATATACATATATAAAAAATAATATTACGAGATGCGTTTTTTTTCAGTGTCCCATCGAACATCTAAACAGCCGAAGAAGTAGAAGTAGAGATGCACAATGCCTGACTAGACAACATAATTGAGGAATGTGATGTGGCAGCGGTTGCCTAGTGGTTCAGGTCACGGACTCTTGCCCGGCGTGTCATGAGTTCGATCCCTGTACCACTGAAGACCCGCCTTGCTGAGAGAACCGATGCACATTAAATCTGTCTGAACGCAAACGTCCTCCCGCTAGTGTGATGTGGAAGTTAGGAGACGGGAGCAGCTCAGGTTTCATCCTAGTCACTTGACCATAGTTTAAAATTCCGAGATACGTCGCTAAAAGCCCTCGAGTAGCTGAATAGTGCGACGTTAATACTCACTGACTGTGAGTTGTGATGCTCAGCAGGAGTCTATGAATCTTTTATTCTAAGGACCAAACTCTGTTTCAAGGTCCCAAGGGCCAATGTCTAACTGGCTTACTTAGATTTACACTGCGTATGTAAGTGTTTATTAACGTCGCACTATAAAGCAATAGGAAAGCTATTGTAGATGGACCTCATAATTCTGAACCATGGTCAAATGGAGGGAACAACACCTGAGCTGGCATTGCTCTCTCCGAACTATTTTCTCAAAAAACACCTTCACTTTCCCTCTCGACAGATTTAGAATGCATCAGCTCCTTAACATGGTGGGTCTTCAGTGGCTATGTTGCTCGAACTCAGGATACGCCGGTTTTGAGTCCAAGGCCTTGCCCACTAGGCTACCCCGGCTGCTAAGGCCTATACCACATTATACTAGTGCATCTTAATTTTGGACTACACAGGTAACTTTGACGCTCAGTTTCCTCCCTAGAAGGAGGCACCCGAGCTCTGACAATGCGAACCTGTACTATGATTTAGTTTTGCCGCGGTCGATTTTCTGCATCACGAAAAACCATCGACTGGACTTGGGTAGAACTCCCTACCTTGGATACAGAAGGCCAGTGACAAACCAACCACGCCACTCAGCCGCCTTTGTGACCAACATTCGTAACTTATTTTAAGGGCTGCCCATCCCGTATAGTTGTTAGTGATGCTGATTACTGTGCCATTGGGTCAGCTAACGACAGGTGTACATGTAGTCCTTAGCCTCGGTGGATTTCGTGGGCCTCGACCTGAGACCGTTATAAAGGTGCCTTTAACAACAAAAACAACTTAAAATGTTTAAGGACATGTGTCTCATATTATTAATTAGTCAAAATAACCAATTTCATAATGTCTGCCAGTTATTGTGCTTCCTAATTCCTCAATATGATCGATCTACTTGCATTTATAAATTTTACAATGTAGAGAAAACAAAGTGAAGTGGACCAGATTACTGAACCTCGGAGGCAGGTGCTGGCCCAGGAGCTGTAGTTTGGTGACCTTCGTTCTAGTGCAATGGGTAACATTAACTAATTGTGTAGTGGGGTGAAGCACGTTGTATCTCTGATTGTTTGAATTCTCCCGTTTTCGTAATGTAGAAGTTTGGAGAGAAGAATGTCACTTCAGATGTCGTTCTGATACATCATATCGGGTTCGAAATTATGAAGTCCATCACCAATAGCATTTGTGTAGTTTTGATCACTTTGTCACACTTTGTAGTATAACAAGTGACCACATGGTACCCTTGTGTTAATGGTCACGAGCTCTTCCCCCGCAAGTCAAGAGTTCGAGCCGTAGTACCACCGAACACCTGTCGTGTAAAGGAGATAATGCACGTTAAAACTATCGTGGCTCAAAGTCAATCCATGACGCGGTGTGGAATTTCGGGGAGAGGGGGTCTGTCAGCACAGGTGTCATCCTCGGCCTTTGGCTTTTTAGAATAATAAGGCATAGTAGAATTAATTCTATTATTGTATTAATTTGTAGAAACAAAATTTTGGATATTAAAAGAAAAAATCCTTTAACATTTGCAGAAAAATATAATTCGAGCAACTCGTTATTAGAAACTGCGGGAAGAAAAAAGTACTAAATGAGGATTATAAGTAATGCAAGCGTTTCTTAATCTTATACTCCAAAGCAAAATGATGGCCGCGGTAGCCTAGTGGTCAAGATACCAGACTCGTGGCCGGCAAGTCATCAGTTAAAGCCAAAAATCACGAAGACCTGCCGTGCAGAAGAGGCCGATGCACGTTAAATATGTCGAGGATTAAATACCCTCCCATTGGTGTGGTGTGGAAATTAATAGAGGGACACGGCAGGTTTTCAGTGGCACTAGGCTTGAGCCCATGACGTGCCAGTCAGGAGTCCGTGACTTTGTCCACTACTCTACCATAGCCGTTCCTGTGACTCGGACTCTGTGAATCGAACCAGAAACTTGACAAAGCCGGCCACGAGTTTATAACCATGAACTCTGAGGCATAAAATTAAAATTGAAGGCATGCATAAAAAGCAATAAATGAACACAATAAAGTTTTCTTTTCTTTTTAAATCGAAACGAAGTAAAAAAAAGTAGAAAGGATTATACGTTGGCCCATGAAAATCCAAAATCAATCATAAAGAAGCGCCCTGTGATATTATACAAAGAACTAAGTATGCATAATGTTGCAGCACTTTATTGTATAGAACATGTGTGTGTTGAATCTCGAAAGGCAAAGGAAGCCTATTGGAGTTATGGTGACGAGTTCGCGACCATAGAGTCATGAGTTTGAGCCCTAGTGCCATTGAAGATCAACCATGTAGAGAGGTTGATGCACATTAAATATGTCGAGGCTCAAAACTATTTCCCGTTGGCGTGATGTGGTAGATTAGAGAGAGAATTCTAGCCCAGGTATGATCCTCGTCACTTAACTGTTGCTCAAAATTATGAAGTCCATCTCCAATAGCCCTCTTCTTGATTTGTAGCAGGGGTTGGAAACCCCTGGTATGTGGGCCACATGTGGCACGCACTGTGGCATAACGTACACCCCACACTGCAGGGGGATCCTAGGGAACCAAAAGCTTGACTGACGCCTAGTATGCAAGCACTTGTGAGATCCGGCTTGGGGTACAAAACCTTACTTTCTAGGGGGAGGAGGCGCTAATATTTTCTGTTACGCCACTGGGCACGTGGTAGAGTTCTTATGGCACTCAGCGCTACTTTACAAATTTGTCATTTTTGAACGGACAGAAGTTGATATATTTGTAATAGACCTTATTTGATAAACATCTTCAAAATTACGGACATTTATAGAATTACGAAAAATTCTGAAAGATATCTCTAAACATAAATTTCCAGCTATTTCGTAAATTATTGAATACCATTGCTGGAGAGCTTCAATTGTTCGAAAAGCGAAAATTACACACATGTACTTTGTTTTCCGATTTGGTTTCTATACACATGTAAGTAAAAAGTCTTTCCTCATATGAAAAATATTTCGAGTCCGCAAAGAAATTGCTTAACAACTGGATGCTAAAAATCGTGTCAAAATGAAAGTCACAAGTTACGTTCCTGATTTTCCGATATCAAAGTGAAGAGCGGTGGAATCAATTAGTTCACATTAAAATTTTTATTTATCTATTTTACTATAATTGAAGGGAAATACTTATGTGTTTTACGTTATCTATTTCTTCTTTAAATAAATATGTATAAATATGCATAATAAATGTATATATTTTTATATTTTTGTTGAAGTAGTTATATTTTTTATACTGTTTATTCTTAAGAAATATCTTTAAATGATGCAAAAATAACGTATGATAAAACTGCATATATATACTGTTGACTTCTGTTCTCTAACTCTGCATGCATCATCGCGGAAGTCGAATTGTTTCGAAATGAACTACTGTGTGACATGCTGAATCATATTGGTAGGTTGGTTTGGCGCATCACTGCTAAAAGGTTACCAATCAGTGGTTTAATAGCAGTGGTCTCCAATCCCCGGTCCGTGGATCAAATACTACTGGTTCGCACAAGAAACATTAAATTATTTCCATTTTATTTGCTGCGGCATATTTTTCTTGGATTTGGGCTACTTTTTATGAAAATCACTTTATATTCCTTGTTAAATCATTTTATTTTCGTTTTGGGTGTAGCTATATTTTATTCTGACGTCACGTTTAAATGCACAATTAAAATAAATTTATTAAAACAAAACAATTTAAAATATAAACAACCAATGTCCTCCCCCTCAGCGGGCCGCAGTTGACCGGTCCGCGGCGATAAAAAGGTTGGGGAACATTGGTTTTTTTTTTTTTTTTTTTTTTGGTTAACATTACTGAACAGCCACTCACACTTGTGTCCAATCAAGACGAGGAGCTTTATCTCGCCAATTTGAAAATTTATGCGAGTATGTAGAATACCTTGGCGATATTGTAGCAACCCTAATATTTACTTTCAGTCTCACTTCTAGTGTGTGAATAGCCGACTTAGTTATATAATCCTTTTAATCACGTCCTCCAGCAGAAGCCCTTCAACAAACCCGGAGCATTTTTATAAACTCAACTTTCTCGTAAAAGCTTGTTAAAAGAAGATGTACCACAGCTATGGAGCAAGGTGGAAAATGGAAGATTAAATATACAGAGTTTCTATCGGAATACTAATAATAATAATAAACTAGCAATACGAGGAGGGTTCAGAGCTTATAAATACATAATGAGTATTAGGAATTAATTGAAGCGAGGCTCTGTGTAACTTTTAAAGCTTCCGTCTCAACTGCCATTTTGAGTACTTGAATGTAATGGTAATCCTATGAAATTGATATTTTCCTCTTCAAATTTAGACTCGCGTATTTGTTGGAAAGAAATGAAATACATTCGAAAAATCCAAAAGTATTAAAGGTTTCTGTGGATTCCCCTTTTTGCTTCGATTCCTTTAAAAAATATTTTGTAATATTTTTTTAAGGTATGAAAATTCATAAGCGAAATTTGATACAGATATTAAAATATTTTCAAAACTCGTTGATAACTTACAAATCCGTGGAATTCATCAGTGTTTTTTTTTTTTTAAACTTCTTCGATTGTGCTGTGTTTGATTTAAATAAATATACTTTATTCCAGAATTTTACAGAATATTCCAAAAGAAGTTTTCTCTATGATTTATATATTATGCTTCCTAATTCAAAATATATGTAGCGTATTAGCAATAAATAAGGAATGGTTCTGCAGCTAACCCTTCACCCGCAAGTCGCAAACTATAAAAGCGCTTTGGGAGCTGAAGTGGGTTCCTTTTCGCCCCAGTCGTCTAACAGGTTTATTTCGGACCCTAAAGTGGACAGTCCAAATCACCCCGCCCTAAAGCAGCAACCAAGATTATTATGAATGATCTGCTACAGCTTGTCACTGAAGTGGTGATCCAGGAATTGAACTCCAGCACTACTGTTTGACTATGCATTACATATAAAGAATCTAACATTAGAAATAAATCACAACTAGTGATTCAAACAACGAACAACGCGTGTCAACCAGACTCGACATTTTAACAAAATTCTGCACACATCGTCAACAAAAAACATTCCAATGACACTTAAAATGGAATGGAAAGTACATAAATTGTAGTACAGGCTGAAAAATAGTTCTCTATTTATCGCTTAGAAAGTTCATTAATAGCATAAACAATCTTCTTCTCTAAGAAGGGGGTAACCAGCGACTCCTTCTTCCGGAAGTCGCAAACAACACAGGACAGGAAGAAAAGCGCTTAAAGACTGGTTTGAATACAGATTTTTTTTTCTCCCAGTCGTCTAGCGTGTATACGGCACTGCTGTGGACCCGTAGGTCGGTATCGGAAAACAAAACACTTATGCCAAGGTCAACAACATCTGCTTCAAAGCTTATGAAAATTAGCATTATAGCTCATTAGAAACACCTCTAATTAAGCGGAAAAAGGAATTTTTTTATGTTTTGAATATTACATAAGAAATTCAATTGTTATATAAGAATTCGCTTCTTATATATATAAACAAGGGGAAAAAATTAAGTCAATTCCTCCTTAGGTCAACAAAGAAAAATTTTATTTTAGTTATTTTTTATTAAATAGTTACAATTAATATAAAAATATGTAAATACATAGAACAGAATCGCAATATTAAGCAGGCCGCGGGAAGCCTAGTTGTTAGAGCATCGGACACCAGACCGGAAGGCCTGGGTTCGATGCCACCAAATACCCTCCGAGTAAACATGGAGTACGTGCTCGTTAAATCACTGGGTCCGAAAGTCTTGTGGGTGGTAGCAGCTAAAACCACGAGTGCAGGGGAATGGAGAGTATTTCCCTCTCCTTCAGTTCCATGCCTGAATTGTGGAGGTGGAGATAAGAAGTGTCGCCATCTGTCGTCCCTTCGGAAATTTCTCCGAGCTAAATCGTACTGTCACCTGTATGGTGCTCCCCTTGCCACCTTGCCACAATGAATTTCGTGGGCCTCGATCTGACTGCCGCAGACAGGTGGCATGAGAATCAATAACACAATATTAAGTGACAAAATAGAAAGCGATTTTCCTTGTTATTTTCTATTTTCCTTTTTATATAGGGTGTTGCAATTTTTTTTTTTTTTTTTGTTTTTGTTTGTTACAATCTATTCATTAATTAAATTTAATTATTCTAATAAAACAGTATAGTACAAAAATCACATTCTCAGAAATTAGGCCGTTCCAGGTGGGATTCGAACCCACAATATTTGGATTAGATGTCAAACACCGTATCCATTGCGCTGCAGAGTCACAACGAACGATTTTCCTTTCTATATTTGCTGTTGGACTATGTTTTGTTTGTTATTATGTATTCATTTTTTAAAAATTTAATTAAAGAATTAATATTTGAAGAAACTGTATTAACATCAAGTATTATCCACTACAAGTTTTAAAAAATACGTTTGAATTTGAATGAATGAACAGAAAGTATTTTATGAACGACTGAAAAGTTGAACAAGATATATCTATATATATATAAGGAGAGAATGAACTAATAGTAGGAATTGAAAAATAAAAAAAATGAGGGAACAGTAGGATTCTCACGTAGTAATGTAGCTAGCTTCGTGATTATATAAGCTATTTTGATTTACATATTCGAATCTTGTTTCCACCAAAAATCGTTGAAAGGAATAGTGGAAAAACTTGCCCGTTAAATAAACATTGTATCGAAGACAGAATCAATGTAACAGGAGGATACATCGATGATAATAAGGGAGAAGAAAACAATATTCTCGAATTCTCATTAGAAAAAGCTTTCAAAAAGGGTTCAAAGGTTAATTCGAAATATAACGGAATGTAATAATGTACTGGAACTGGAACTCCTTGCATTGACATAACGTGAATGTGAAGAGTGGAGTGTGTATTTAACGTCGACCTCGTCACCTGACCTTGGTTCAACATTACGATACATATTGGCTATGTTTAAAAAACTTTTGAATTGGATCCGTGAGTTTTCTGTAACTTTGCACTGTAAGGCAACACGAGGGCTATTGGCAGCAAACCTTGTAATTATGAAGCATTGTCATGTGACTAGAACGACACCTGAGCTATCATCCCCTCCCACTTTGCGCCAGGGCAGATTTAACATGTATCATCCTCGTTTGAGGCACTAGGGCTCAAACTCATGACATGCTGACAACGAGTACGTGACCTTAACAAAGCATTTCTTAAAGTGCGGGGCACACCCCGTAGGGGGGCATGATAACCCTACGAGGGGGGGGGGGCTAGCATATTGAAAAAGTCTGAAAGAAAAGATTATTTTTAAAAAAATATTTATTAACTGAAAGTAAACAAACAAAATACATTCTCACATAATAAAAAATAAAACTCACATTTATACTGACGTAATGCGTTAGTACTGTGCACAATGAATTTTATAATTAATTTAACAAACCAAAATTAAGAACAAATATAATAATTACCAGTGACCCCATGGGCTTGTCATATATAAAATTATATAGAAAAATTACTTATCTTGATAATTTGTACGGTTTGTAATTAATCGCTCAACTGCTGATTAAAAATTATGCGATTCGCTCCCGAAGGCCATTGTGTAAAACGTAGGCGAGCGTATGTGATGTATGGAGGGGACGGAGGAAGAAAAGGAATAAATAAGCAAATCATCTGAAATAAGTGTATCATTTGTAAACACTGTCGGTCATTTTATTGCATTCCAAAGCCTTGGGAATAATTTTATGGATAGTAGTGTACAGAAAAGATCGTACCTCGGAAAGACGTATATATCCGTCGGGGCAATTAACTCACTAGCTTAGCGAGACGTTCATATCCGCCGCGGTTCTTAAGAGGTTAAAGTCGTATTGTAACTTTAGCGCCAAAGTATATCATCATTGAATTCAATACATTGTTTATGGAGAGGTGAGTGCGATGAAAATTATGATTGAATATCGGATCGCAAATATTGAAAGTTTGAGAAGCACTGCCTTAACAACTAGGCTACTGCAAACTCCTTCTGAATTGAGAAATCAATACATATTATGAAAGAAAGCGTACAATGTGTACGTGCCGCTAAAACTCAGAAACGAGTCCCGGTACGATCAAGGGAGTGATAAGGTGTGGCAGTCCTCTATCCCCCATTTATGAAGAAGGTTCCTTTTTTTTAACTACCGTAAAATCCGGCGTATAACACGCACCTATACATTCAAGCTAAATTTTTTAATTTTTAGGTATATTCGCCGTATAACGCGCACCCCCTTTTTAACGAAGGAATCTGAAATATTAGTATACATTGTTTTTATGTTTTGAAGTAATTTATTCGATGTACTATCCCAAACTTTTAAAAAAATAGTATTCTTCTAGAACTATAACTGTTCTTGTTCATAAGGCAAATTAATTCTTTTAAATAAACAGGGTTTCGATACATCTAGAAGTAAATTTTTTTTATGCCCATCCTTTCTGTTATTTTTAAAGCTCTCGTTTTTATACCCCGCGTATAACGCGCACCCTTAATTTTCGATCTTATTTTTTGTGTTCAAAGTGCGCGTTATACGCCGGATTTTACGGTAAATCGATCCACAAAAGGCGTTATAAATAAATATTCCCGTTTTTGAATTATTAGGCCTACATACTTAAAATTCAGAAGGCCCGTTCCTTTCATGGAGTAGATATACGCTACAAAGGGATGTGTGTGTGTGCGAAAATCAATCCCTAAAGGGGCGTTACTGGTAAATATTTCTGTGTTTGGACCGACAGTCTTGAAATCTAACACAGTTGAGTTCCTTTTATGGAGTAGAGATCCGCTTTACGATAATCTATTCTAGAAGAGCGTTGAGAGGATTTAAAGATCGTTACAGATAGATAAGTGCACACATTAAAAAATTACTTTACATTTTTCTATAGATTGTATTGTACTACTCTCCTTAGAATTCAGCTATTATACAAATAATAATATATTTTTATTTTTTAAAAAATTAACGCCGTTCTATAAGCAAGGAGACAAATAGAAAAACACAACCGAAAACGTTCATTATAACACAAAAATCTATTCGTAGAATTGCATCAGCAATAAAATATATTTTTGTTACAAATTTTTATATTAAATATATGGCGTTTTTTTTTAAATATATCCTAACTAAAACAAATCAGGTGCCAAAAATACATCCTTACAACCACACGCACCTTCTCTACGTAATATCGTGATGACATTCCCGGTAAAAAATCGAATTTAATTGGTCCCCCACCTCGTCTGTGAATAATCAGCTGATCTAATCCCACTTGAGATAGCAACAAGTTGTAAGAAGGAGCGTTTGACCGTAGGTGCTTGACTCTGCTACAAAGGCAGACGAAATAGCCTCTTCGTACATAAACAATGGATGACCCAGTAATAAGAGGCCATTGTTTTATCGGTGACCATTCGCTTCCGGGCTGGTGATCGGACGTCACGCAATGCCGGACACGCTAAGTTCGCCAAGGGGTTTTGAGACGGATTATTACACTCGCCAAGATGAGATTTTTCGTCATCAATCATATATTATGAAGTGGGTTTATCAGCTGGGAAGTGACAAGGGTGTGATTTATGAAGGATCGGATTGATACACCAAAGAGAATTTCTTTCCGGTTTGGTGCCTCTAATCGAAGCTTTTTTTCCCCTTCCTTTTAATAATTATGGTTTGGTGGGGTGTATGATATTTAATAAAGACGTATTAGTTAACATTGGAGTAAGATAAAATAGGTTAATTATTATTTCAAGAACTAACTGTGAAACCTTATAAATGATACAAAAATACATTAATTGAAGTACACATTTATTTCTGTGCTTATGTATACCTATTTTTCACTATATAACCGATTCTAGTTTATTCACTTCACAATGATAAGCCATCATAATCAACTTAAGGGGACAAGGAGCTAGTGAGTGAATAGATACGTCGCACTATTCAGCAACATGAGGACTTTTGGCAAAGGATTCGTAATCCTGAACCAAAGTGATAAGGATGATACCTGAGCTGGCACCCCCTTTCCTAACTTCCCCACCACTCCATTGGGAGGACTTTTGAGCCTCGACATATTTAATGAGAAATTTGCCCCTCTGAACGGAAGGTCTTCAGCGGTTTTTTGCTCTAATGGGGGTGCGGATCCATATTTCTTCCTTTGCAGACCTAGTACATTCCCCAGGAGCAGGATAACTTTTTAGTGCGACACCACATAGACGATACCAATTGACGCAAATAATTTTGACGCGCGGTTTCCTTCCTAGATGGAGGCACCTGTGCTCTGCCGATGCGAAATTTGAACTTAGGAACTTAAATTTACCGAGAGCATCCAAGCCAAACGGACACTCAAGGGATTTTTTTCATGCCGTATAATCATACGACATGGCAGCGGTCGATTTTCTACATCATGAAAATCCACCGACTTGGGCTGGGGTTGAACCCGCAACTTTGGGTGCAAAAGGCCAGCGACAAACCAACTACGCCATCCAGTAGGCTTCTTCAGCGGAACAGGCTGGAACTCATGACACGCCAACCACGATACCATGACCTTTAACACCAGGCTCTAGCGGCCATCACTGTTCAAGAAAAGTACAGCATTAAGTCAGCGTTTTTCAAACTGTGGGGCGCACCCCCAAGGGGGCGTAATAACCACTGCCGTAGTTCCGTGCTCTGAGTGGGCCCTGTATCAAAACTCCTCTGGAGCCATTTTTTTTAAAGCCCTGTTAGTGGTACACATATTGGGGCCTCTGATTCTTGGGGGCCCCGTATCATTGATACGGCGGTAGCTACGCTCCTGGTGATAACACTACAAAGGGAGCGCGAGCGTTTTGAAAAGTCGAAAACAAAATATTATTTAAACATTATTAATTTACTGAAAGTAAACAAACAAAATGGATTCTGAGGTAATAAAAAATATAATACACATT
This sequence comes from Trichonephila inaurata madagascariensis, assembly GCA_019973955.1. Taxonomy (NCBI): domain Eukaryota; kingdom Metazoa; phylum Arthropoda; class Arachnida; order Araneae; family Nephilidae; genus Trichonephila; species Trichonephila inaurata. The sequence continues at coordinate 162,412 of BMAV01001283.1, read as the reverse complement.
TACACTGATAGTATATCAATACTGATAATATATCACTGATAATATATCAGTATTACACACAATGAACTTTTTATTAATTTAACAATACTAAATTAAGAACAAGTTTAATAATTACCCCACATGGGTTTATCATATATAAAATTATATACAAAAATTAACACTTATCTTGATAATGAGTACGGTTTATAACTAATCCCTTAACTGCCGATTAAAATTTAAGCGATTCGCTCTCCAATGCCACCGTATTTTCCGCAGGCACGCGTAAGTGATGTATTTGGTGGGGGGAGGGGAGGAATAAATAAGCAAATCCTTTGAAATAAGTACATCCTTCGCTAACACTGTCATATTCTTTTATTGTATTCCAAAACCTTCGGAATAATTTTATGGATTGCAATCCACAGAAATGATCGTACTTCAGAAGGAGGTATATATACGTCCAGGACACAATTAACACTTTGACTGAGTGACACGTTTATACATGCCGGGGGTACTTAATGATGTTCAAGTCGTATTGTAGCCATTGCGTCAAATTACAGTATTATTTCATTTATTAGTTATTGTATGAATGAGAGCGTGATGGAAATTATGATTGAATATTGGATGGCAAATATTGAAAGTTTGAGATGCACTGCATTAATGGGGTAACAGTCTATGTACTTATACATTCCACATCAATCAATCAAGTAAACAACTATACCTAGTTTCGCATTGATTATGTCTACTAACTTAAATCAGCAAATTATAAAAAAGATTAATTTATATTTATATTTAAATATAAGCAGTTAATTTAAATAATAAAAATTACCTTAAAAAGAGTTAAATTAATTTGACTAGAAATCCCTTTTTGTGGCAACTGAAGTGAAGTAATGAGGAAACGGGAAAAAAGAATTAATTATAAGTTTTTTCCGTAAAAAAAAAGCTATAAAACACTCTATTAGGCAAATAAACTTGTTAAAAAAATTTCAAATTTCGCATCTAGAATCTTCGGTTGCTAAAAGGTTCACGTGTGTATGTGTGTGAGTGAATATTAACGTCACACTTTTCAGCTAATTGAGGCCTTTCGTCGACGGACCTCGTAATTTTGAGCCATGGTCAAGTGACGAGGACGACACCTGAGTTGGCATCCTCCTCTCTTAACTTCCACACCAACGGGAGGACGTTTGAGCTCTCGGCAGATTTGACGTGCATCGCTCCCGTTCACGGCGGGTCTTCAGCGGTACTAAGCTCGATCACATGACACGCCGGCACGAGTCCATTACCTTGACCACTAAGCTACCGTGGCCACGCTAAAAGTTCGTAACCACAGACGTACAAACACAGTAGTTGGCTTTGACAAAAATGTTTCACTCGTAATCTCTGATTTCAAAATGATTATTTTAAAACTTTTTTTTTCACACATTAAAAATTCCGGCCTGGATATAATATTGAGTAACATTTTGACATTTTTTTTTTTTACATTTTTGGAACTTCTAATGGAAAATTAATCTATTTTTTTCTTTATTATTATTAGTATTAATTCTTTTATATTATTTGTATTATTTCTTTTATTTTATTAATTCTCTTCACATTATGTATAACATCTAACGACATCTTTTTACTATCTTCCGACAATTTGGATGTTTCAAAAATATCACTTTTGTATTTTTCTAAGAATTTTACGCTATCATAAAAGTTTAATGTTTACTGCAAACATCTGATATATTTTTGTCCGACTCTGCAGTCTCAGTTTTCCCAATTCTCAGAACACATCTTTTTTTGTTTTGTTTCTAAAAGATTTTTTTCATTCCGAAAAAAAAAAGAAAAAGATGACATAATTTGCTTTTTCATTTTAAATATGTTGTAACAGCAACGTGCAATCTCATGGGTGGATAAAAAACTTGATAAATTTAACTTCGCATATATTAAAAAGAAAATATGATAACAGAAAAAAAAATGAACAGAAAAACATCAATCAACTTATTTAACTTTAATTGATAGGTATAATAGGTTTAATAGAAGTTTTGTGTGTGTTTTTTTTTAAATATTAATTTTCTGTCAAATTACCGAGGACGCCAAATTCGAAAATCGAGTTATTCTAGTGGTGTATTTCTTACCCTGTTACTAAGAAACGTAAACCACCTCATAATTTCAAACTATGGTAAAATGCTTGATCTAAAACTTTACATCCATACCACACCAACGTTAGGAATTTTCACAGCTCCTACTGCTTCAAAGTGTTTTAGCTTTTCTATCCAGCAGAACTTTATTGAATCCGAGAGAGGGCTTGAAAGTGTGACTGGACTAAAATATCGACGACTAGTCTACAACTAACAAATTTTGAAATTATTTCCTTCTGTTTTTGAAGCTATACTTAATGAATTTTTTTGATTGATTGTTAAGGTATCTGACTACGTTCGGAACAGTGATTTTGCAAAGTGCATAAATGGATAATTTTCATGATATTTAATGTCATTTAGATTAGAATATATGTTTAAAATTGTTTTAAGGACATTTTTTTGATAAACAAAAAATATTTAAATTCAATATTTTCGCAAAAAATTAACTTAGAATAATCTTTCTTTCAAAGTGTTCTCCTTTTGTGAAAAATGCTTCTATTATAATAATATTTTGCCTGTATACAGCTCAGACCTCTTAACAGAGGCTCAACTAGAATTTTTGAAATATATAATTTAGAAGTGGGTTTATCCATATTTTACGACAACAGAGGGGAGCAATTTTAAGAAAAAAACGCCGATAATTATATATATTTCAATCGGTGGTAACTCAGAAAATAATGTGAATTTTTCAAAAATTCTAGTTGAGCCTCTGTAAAGAGGTCTGAGCTATATACAGGCAAAACATTAAAATAATAGAAGCATTTTTCACAAACGGAATTAAATAATTTTTTTTATGTCAAAAAATGTCCTTAAAACAATTTTATACATGCATTCTAATCTAAGTGACACTAAATATCATGAAAAATATCCATTTATGCGCTGTTTTAAAATCACGGTTCCGAACGTAGCCGGTACCTTAAGTCATTGTAGAAGCAATCAATATAAGCGCTGATAGCCGTCCGTGAACATCAGAATTTCGAACACGGTCAAGGGAAAAGGTCAATTTCGAAATTAATGCGGAAATTTTAATTCCCTCGAGCAGCTTCAAAATGCTACCCTAATAATTAATTAAAATCTATTTATTTGGTAAGCATCTGCACTAGGGCTATTGGCGACGGACCTAATAATTTTGAACCAGGGTCAATTGACAAGGACGACACTTGAGATGGCAACCCCCTCCCTCTCGTAACTTCCACACTAATAGGAAGACGTCTGAGCCTCGACATATTTAACGTGCTTCGGACACTCTGCACGCCGGGTCTTCATTGGCACTGGGCTCGAACTCATGACTCGCCAGCCCCGAGTCCATGACCTTGACCACTAGGATACCGTGGACCCTAGACCAGTGTTTCTCAAACTGTGGGGCGTGCCCCCCCCTCGGAGGGCGTGATAAATGTACGAGGGGAGCGCGAGCATATTGAGAAGTCGAAAACAAAAGATTATTTTAAAAAAATATTAATTTACTGAAAGTAAACAAACAAAATACTTTCTATATAATAAAATATAAAATACACATTTACACTAATATAATACACTTATATTGTATCAGTACTGTACAATGTATTTTATTATTAATTTAAGAATACCAAGTTAAGAATAAGTTTGATAATTATCAGTGACCCCATGGGCTTGTGTATTATCACTTATCTTGATAATGTGTTGTACGGTTTTTAACTAATTCCTTAACTTCCTATTAAAATTTACGCGATTCGCTCCCTAAGGTCACTGTGTTTTCCACGTAGACGAGTGGATTTGGATGTTTTTTTGAGAGGGAGGAGAAAAGAAATAAGCAAATCCTATTAAATAAGTGAATCCTTCGCAAACATTGTCAAGAGGTCCTTTTATTACATTCCAAAACCCTCGAAATAATTTTATGGATAGCCCTGCAAATAAAGGATCGTACTTCGGAAAGACGTATATATACGTCCAGAAAACTTATGCTTTGGCTGAGCGAGACGTTTATGTACGTCAGTGGCTAATAAGAGGTTAAAGTAATATTGTATCTTTAGTGTCAAAGTATAGTACTATTGAGTTCTATATATTGTTATTGTGTGTAGGGCGCGCGATGAAAATGATGATTGTGTGAATAGTGGGTCGCGTATATTGAAAGTTGAAGAAGCACTGCCCTAGACTGTGAAAGGCAATACAGGGAATTATAAACCATCGAATGCATCACACAATTATACTTTATAAAAAAAAGGTGGTAATTTCCCTTGTAATTGCTTATTTCACAGAAAAATCTTGTCTACATTTCTTTTTTTTTTTTAAATTAACATATACAGGTTATTTCCTTACTTGTAGACTTTTATTATATAGTGTGTAATTATAGAAAGTTGCTATTTTTTACCCATTTCTTTATTTCTTGCCTTTCTTTTTTATTTTTATTTATTCATTTTTTTTTTATTTATTTTTTTTTTTTTTTTGTGGAAAAAACCAAAGCATTAAGAGAAAAAATATTGGTAAGGTTTTCTAAACCAATAGTGTCAATTCATGAGAGCGATATTTGCTTTGGTACCACATTCTCCTTCACAGAGAGAAAGAAATCGAAATGATTTTTCTTTTATTTTGTATTCGGAACAGAGGCGAAGTATGTAACTTTCTCATTTTCAGTATTCATTATTTAAAGTTTTTCGATTTCTTTATTCTTTTATTTTCATCATCGGAATGATCTCAAGAATTTTCATTTACACAATTCACATTCCTTTTTTTTAAACTTTATATTTACACATGATACGAATCAAAGCTGTTAGCGCCCTCTATTGGCTAGAAAAGTAACTAATTTTTTTCTAACTAGCGAACAAATACTTCCGGTAAAAAATTTGCTAAATGTTATCATGACAACCTTATTAATTTATCCCAAACACTTGAATAACTTCTTTCAATGAAAAAAAATTAGCATTTGTATACTACAGCTCATTAGATTCTTAAGATAGACACTAAGGACATTCATTTATGAGATGGTACACGGTATAAACAATTTTTTTTTAAAACTGAAATTCATTTTTGTCATTTACACTTTTAAAACTCTATAAGACAGGAAATAAGAAAGGGAAATACAGAGAAGGAAGTTAACAAATGATCGTGCGATCTGTGGTTTATAAAAGAAAAAGTAATATAAAAACAAATTAAGTCAGTTTCTACTTCGGCCAACAAAGAAAAATTTTAATTTAGTTACTTTTATTAAATAGTTACAATTAATATAAATATGTATATACAGAGGACAAAATCACAATAAAAAGTGACAAAAAAAGAAAGCAATTTTCCATTTTCCTTTCTATATAGGGTATTGGACTATTGTTTGTTTGTTGGATCTATTTATTCATTAATTAAATTTAATTATTCTGATAAAATATTATAGTAAAGAAGAAATCACATTCTCAAAAATTAGGTCATCCCAGGAGGATTTGAACCCATGACTTTTGGATTAGATGTCCAGCGCTCTATCCATTGTGCTACAGGAACACAACGAACGATTTTCCCTTTTAAATATGTTCTTTGACTATTGTTTTGTCTGTTACTATTTATTCATTTTTTAGATTAGTTATTGAATTAATATTTGAATAAACTGTATTAACATCAAGAGTCATCCACTACAAGTTTTAAAAAATGTATCTGAACTTGAATGGATGAATAGAAAGTATTTTATTGACGATTGAAAATCTGAACAAGATTTATATATATATAGGGAGAGAGTGAACTGTGTGTAGGAATTGAAAAAAACAAAAAAAATTTATGAAACTAAACTTTTGACCTTACGATTCAATCACGGAAGAAAAGTCATCACTTTGAAATTTGATGTAAAACTTTTTAACAAATTAGAAGTACTATTTGCCAACAAAAACTTATTTCTGATACGATAGAAAATAAAATAGAGAAATAAGATGTACTGATGAACACATTTAAATCCAGCTTATGTGCATTGATAACTTTTTCTCTTGATTTACTCGAGCAGGTCATGTTTTCCAAAGTATTGCAAATGCCAAAAAAAAACACACCAATTTTCTTATAACTACAAATAGAAAGTTTTTTTTATACAAATATGTTTTACAATTTTTCAAGTTTGAAATGCATACGTAATTTTAAGATAAGTTTTAAAGCCTGTGTGTGTTTGTGTTTAATCCTTTATCTACCAACGGGGGCACTTATAAGTACCACTCACTTTAAAATTACATTGAATATCCATTTTTACGAATACTCTGACGATACTGCAGGAATATTCTATTAAATCCACTCTTAAAAGATATATGACAGCACGGGTTCTATGATGAGTATTTTAGCATGGAAGGCGAATAGTTTTATAGCAGAAATTGCGTTTTCAGAGGCTGGCGAAGATTGCCATGTTTGTTCCCCCCAAAAATAATTAACGTCAAAAGGTAAGTGGCTGATTTTTTTTCGTTCTTTTTTTTGTATGTTAGTGAAGGCCTTAGAAAACGATTTGACTATTTATTTAAAGTGAACAGTGTGTATAGTTAATTTTACAGTTGAATATCTTTAATTAATTAGCTCTAATGTATTAAATTCCTTAAAGTTGAATATCTTTAATTAATTAGCTCTAATGTATTAAATTCCTTAAAGTTGAGTATTTTGTTTATGTATATCCCTTAATTTTCAATGTAGTGATTCAAATATATATATATATATATTGCATGAAAAAAAAAAAAGTGCAGTGAATCATAATGTGGTAGATAAAGGGTTAAATCATTACGTGTCCATTTTTATTTTAATCAACTATATCATTATCATTATTTCTCTCATTGAATAATGGGTAAATTGTGCTTTGAAGTGAGAGTAAACATCAAAAGAGAGACAGCGTTATATTAACGTCACACTTAGTGGGCATAGCGTAAACCCCCGTATTGAGGAGAGGGGCAGGATTCCAGGGGGCCTAAAAGTTATAGCTTTGGAATCCTCTGTAAGAACTAACTTGGGGCCCAAAAGCTGACTTTGCAGGGATTTCAAATATTCCCCGTTCTGCCACTGGTCACACACAGCAGCGCGCACAAGTGAGGGGTCCAGGGAGTCCGTACCCTAACCCCCATCAAACTTGATTTTTTTTTTCGATTGATTATAATCCTATGTATATAGTACGCAAAACATTTAATTATAAATTATTTTATTAATTTAATGCTAATTATGGATAAAACGATTCATTTTTATCGTTTTTTTGTTCCCGACAATCGATGAAATCTAAAGGATATATTTGGGTGCGAATTGGGGCTGCAGTAGTCCAGTGGTCAAGGTATCGGATCATGGCAGGCATGTTAGGAGTTCGAGCCCAGGACCACTAAAGACCCGCCGTGTAGGGCAGCGATGCACGTTAAATCTGTCGAGAGCTCAAACGTCCTCCCGTTCGTTCCGGTGTGGTAGTTAGGAGAGGGGGGAGGGTGCCAGCTCAGGTGTCGTCCTCGTCACTTGAACATGGTTCAAAATTACTAGGTCCGTCACCAAAAGCCCTCGTGTAGCTGAACAATGCGACGTTAATCTTCACTCACTCATTCATTGGTGGTGAATTGGTGTATGATACGAGAACGGGGTGAGCTTTCGCCCCTGGATCTCAGTTGAAAAATTCTTGTGGGCGCTACCGGTTACACTATAAAGCAACATCAGGGCTGTTGTTAATGGACTCGAACCCAAAACATGCTGGCCAAAGGAACTTTACCTTAACTACTAGGCTAACACGGGCAGGTAAAAATCAAAGCAAATAGGCAAGGAAAAAAATAATTCCACTAAATCTAGTTTTAAAAAAATATCTTTTAGTGTACAGCACACATATATGTATCTATTATATATAAACTACTTTTGGTAAAAAAAAAAATCCCTATTTATGTATTTTTTTCTTCTAAAATCAGGGTGACTGCTTGTCGAAATGTCTAAACTACTGGATTCAAGCAATTCCTTTCATCAGAAAATAAATAATATAAAGAGTTTTTTTCTTCCCCTATTCTTTCTCGATATTTGTTTAGTTGCAAAAGTTCCAGTTTCCTCTTTTCACGTACTTTTTCATTTAATCTGTTATTTTTTTGTTTGCAGTTGCTTCTACAAAATTGTGTTGGGGGTGTTGCATCATAAAAAGGAAAAAGAAAAATCTCCAACCATTTCACAAACTGGTCGAAACAGCTATTTCAACAACTATTCCGGGAATAGACAAAGCGAACTCCACTCCAAAGCAATTTTTTTTTTCTCTTCGAGAAGAACGTTCAACACTTTAAATGTACCCTAGGTAATTCTTTTTCTTTATTTTCTTGTTTTGCGAGTTCTAGTGCTTTTTTTCGCACTTTCTGTTTAGCTATTGGAGCGGTTTAAAAAGAGATATAGTATTTCTTTTCAGGGACACATAATGGCCAATGGGATTAGAACTCTGTTGACGGTGGAGTTCCTGTCAAGTCCGGTTTCAGGCCAGATTCCGCCAAGGACCGTTGTGTGGACTGATGGAATCTACTCTAGGTTGCAATCGTTTGGACTATAAAGATTTTACGATCGTCTGGAGTTCGGACCTAAAGAATGCAGTGCTGATTTAAGTGTAAATTCCGTTGCCTATTTGTGTTTCCCGATTTCGAAGTCATCGTAAGAAAAAACTTGTGAGAGAGTTGGCTCTCTCTCTTTCCCGCAAAGAGATGTGAGAGGAAGGGAAGGAATACCAGACATATTCAAAATGAATTTAGATACTTAATTCAAGTAATTTCAACAAGAAGAAAATGAATGTCTCAATATAAGCAATATATGTGGATTAACCCTTTAACGGGCACAAAGCTAAAATACACTTTTCTGTGATAAAGTACTTGATAAATGTAATGTTCTCATCCCCTACAAACAGTATTTAGTCACAAAAAAAATATCTGATAAAGGTTTTTTTTCCCAAGGTGGTGGTTAGACGTTATAGCCACTGCGCACTTAGGACATTTAACTTACTTTTCAGGACAGAAATAATGAATCATATTACAATAAACATTTTACGAAAAATTCACATTTATGTAACAACTATTTCAATAACAATTAAATACAAAGCATTAGTGTAATTAAATAATAATAGAATAGTTGCACAACACAAAATACTTACTAAGAATATATATATATAGAATACTTAGAATATACATTGAAATTGGTATATATACACATTTTATATTTTATTTAATTCTAATGTTAAAGGTTAGAAATAAAGTAATGCTTTTGAAAATTTAAATTATATAAGTATTTCACAAATTTGATGAGCTACTTACTGCGGAACTTTATAATATGCAAACGTTTTTTCCGTGCAGAAAAGCTGTAATAAAAGATTTTCGAATCCGAGAATCTTGTACCACATGTTGTAAGCAAAGTTTGTTTATATTTCTGACCCTCAACATTCTCCCATGATTCTAGATGTGAAGAAAAGCGAAAATTTCTAGGTCATTTTTCTGTTCTATGTGGGCAGTGGATAGAGCCTCTAGCCCCGGAGTGGGCATTACGTCGATCGCGATTGACCGGTGGACCGCCGAGACATTTTGGGGTGATCGCCTGACAATTTTAGCAGTTAGTAATTATAAAAGGAAATATTCAAGATTGCCTGAAGTAGGCAGACTATATAAGTCTTCTACTGACTATAATAACGAAAAAAAACTAACTTTAGATAAAAACTATGATAAACTTTAGGTAAAAATATCTTTTTTTATGAATTTTGAGTTGTTTGAGAGTAAATATATCTCAGTTGAGAGATATTATTATAGTTGCAGCTACTATTATTATGTTTGTATTTTGCGTTTTGCTTTAAACGCAGTTTTAAAAGTGTTGGTTTTTTTTTATTTTAGTCTGTAAGTACATATTCCGTATTTATTATTAATTTATAATTACCTCACCGCACCTATGACACTGGGCATCGGCGCACACAAGGAGTTTTCAAAGGGGGGGGGGAGTGCGATCGAGGGTCGCAAGTCTACCTTTCTGATGTCATATCACAATACACAGCCAAACATATTTTTTTAATTTTATGGATTGTCGGGAACAAAAAGAAAACAGTAAAAAATAAGTCACTAAATAAATACTCAGCACTAAATAATAAAAAAATTATTTATAACAATTACTTAATTAAATTTATCGTACTGTATACATGAAATTGAAATCAATCGGTAAAAAAAACCAAGGGCTGTGGAGGACGGTCCGGACCCCCCTTCCTTGTGTGCACCACTGACATTGGGTGGACCTCAACAGATTGAAAAAATTAGAAAGACCGCGCCCTGGAAAAGTTTGCCCACCCCTGCTCTATATAGCCACATACAAAAGCTTTCCAAAAACCTAAATAAAACCTTTTTTTTAATTGCTTCAGATGAGAGAAAGGTATACTTAAGACATGTCGAAATTTTTTTCAAAGATCAGAAATTTTATTTATAGTAATCAAAACACAATTTGTGGATTTACACCGAGAAACACTGTTTTTAACTACTCAACAGGGGCCATTAAATGCAAAAAATGGTATTGTCCTGCCATCTGTATTGATTTTTATGTGTATTAGCTTCAATTATCTCATGTGGATGAACTAAATATCCACCACCCGCTTGGAGAAAATTTTTTTAATATGTGGCTAGACGTATTAACCACTGCCCGCTAAAGGGTTAATAGCGAGATGTACGAATTACGAGAGGAGTATAATTATCGGTCCTTTTATTCTAGGATTAATTCTACTATCTCAAATATTTGAACCCTAATTAAATCCTAGTGATCAATCGTCACTTTAATTCTTTCGTCTATCTAATATTTGAAATACGATTATAAATTTGAATGATACCTGATCAGTAGTAATCTCACCTGTTTCCTGACTTTCTCTTTCTCCTTCTTCTATATCTAGCTAGAAAACCCAATCTATATATAGTAGATTTAATTTAAATACCATGGTTTCTTCTTCAAAGGGTTGGTTGTGAGTAAACGCGAATTGATAGCCCAGATTTCCCAAGAGTATTAAAAGAAAGTACGCGGATAGATCCGTCACAAACTGTTATTCTAATTTTAAAAAAAATTCTTAATAAAACCAATCAGTTTAATATCATATTTTCATATTTTATCTGAATATATCCTTTTTTTTTGTATTTTTTTTTTTTTTTTTTTAATTTGGCAGGAGAGAATCGGCTTTTTTTGAAGGGGATACTCTGAAATAGCCCTCACAGTCAGATGCTGATGATAAAATCGTTTTCTGGAGGATTCGTAAACCAGCTAACTTTCAGAATGTTTATTTTGAATGAATCAAAGTGAAGAATACATATTTCTGACAGTTTGAAATTTGTATTGATATTGAAGAAATAAATAGGGGCACTCGTACAAATTTTATTCCTTTCATATCGTATATAGATCATAGTGATCAATGAAAAATGATAGAAAAGCTATTTTGAATACATAATGATTAATGTTTTTAAAATACAGCAGTTAGAATAAAATATAGAATGAATTAAGTTAGGCTCAATAAAGTTCATTATAACATACTTTAAATATTTGGTGTAATTTTATAAGGAACAATATATATATATATATATATATGTAATAATTCACTCTAACATACTTTAAATTAACTCTCTTTAATGATCTATAAATAATCTTTTTTATTCTTAGGTTTAAAATAAAACATTGTAATCTTAATAGTAATCGGTTAAACCTAAATCTAAATCCCGCGCATTTTAGCCAATCAGATGCCAAAAGGAAAACGCCTATTCAACGTAATCGCGCTCGCTCTCTCTCTGCTTGCCGCCATAATGTACGATTGAAAATACTTGCTGCTTTTTGTCCTTGTGTTGTGTCCTCCAAAATGCCGCTGTCTACTCAATGTGAAAATAGAATGTAATTGTGCTTTAATCTGCTGATGCGTGCTCATAATAAAGGAGGTAAAGCTATTCTGAAGACGTCATTAGTAAATCCAAATTGATAATCTTCCACTCCGGCCAACACTACTTCAATCTATTACACACACACACACACACACATATATATATATATATATATATATATAATATATTTTTAAATACCAATATATACTTATACTAACTGCTACCCATCCACTTCTCAAGATATTTTGTGTTGTTCTGTCACAATATTGTTTTTAAGTAGTTGTGTGTCTTACCTCAATCCCTTCCTATAGCTCTAGTTTCCTAATTTAAAAAGGACGGGATTCGAAAACGGAAGTATGTGTAACTTTTTCTCACCCATAACACATCCCTTTTGGCAGTCGATTTTCCGTAAAATTCGTTCGTAGCGGAAATGTGCTAAGCAAATTTAAACTTTGTTTAATTAATAATTTTAAAACCTAATTTTTTTTGTCCCTGCCTTGGAACTCAATTTTCCGTAAAACCCGTTTCCTGCAAATCTGTAGCCAACAAAAGAAATATGTCTGCTTAAATTTCAAGTCTGTTCGTCAAATAGTTCCAAAACGGGAATTTCTGTCTATATATATAACTCTCCTCTAACTCCTTTTCCCTTAGGAGCCGTTTTCCTCGAAACACGTTCTCTACCCAAAAAAAGAAATATGCTGCCCACCCACGTGGGGATGGGAGGGGGGCCCTAGGCCTACTTTTTGCCATCAAGTTACAATACTTAGTAAGATATGGCTTACGGCCCAAAACTCGACTTTGCAGGAGGGCCCTGATATTCTCCAATACACCACTGTGTCTGCCATATTTCAAGTTTTAAGGTCTAATAGTTCATAAATCGAAATTTTTTCTCATAGCCCCTCCTTCCCCGTAACTCCCCCTTAGAGTCGATTTCCGGAAACTCCGTTCATAGCAGATTTCTACCCATGAAAAGAAATATGTCTGCCAAATTTCAAGTTTGTCGGCTTAAAAATTCCGGAGTTCTGTTAATGAATAAGTGAGCGTAAGTTGCTTTTCTTCTATATACGCATAGATATATATGCAGAATCACTCTTGTTAAGCTAAATTACTATAAACCTAATTTAGAAAGTAAAACAATAAGCAAGAAAATTGCAAGGTAGAACAGGGCAAAGGAAAATAGTCGTAGCGAACTATTAGTAATTTCTTATCTTTAGGGCTACTAAAATTTTAAAAAAATTACAAATTAAAAATAAAAAATAAAATAAAAAAAAAGAAAAGAAACTATGATTAGAAATAACGTTAGAAACTTTTTTGAATACTAAAATCTTTAATCATTATTATCCAAAATATCAAAAAGTATTTTCTTATCACTGTGAAGAAACGATTCAAAAGAAATCATATTTTTGAAAATGATTAACCATATATATATTTCTTAATAAAATCAACGTTTTATACGAGAAAGCAATGCAAACAATAACATTTAAATAATTTTTTTTTTTAAAAAAAAATAGAAAATATAAATATTAAAATAAATAAATTATAACTGTTTCGAAAAACAAAGCGTTTTGAAATAAAATACCATAAAGTTATTATTAATATTAAATTACATGAAATCTGTTTAATCGAATAGTGACAAAAATATACTTAACATTTATTTTGCCTTACAATAAGTAAAATGCATTCTAAACTTTTTTTAAAAAAATGTCTAGTTCTTTTTTTTTTAATGTGTATCTGCGTATGTATAAGAAAAATCTTTGAATAATCGACATATAATTTAAGTTGGCGCTAAAAATTGGCACTAATAAATATCTTCCACAGAGTGATGGCAGAAATTTGAAAGTATCTTAAGGCTGTTTTCGGTTATTTTCAAAGAATATGACCCAAACTCGGAATATTTTTTCAGATATAATAGTACTCGAACACTAGTATCATGTTCTAGCCTCACTATTCTGTAGAGAATCACTTATTTTATCATACTGCTCATTTTTATCCGAGTTGACACAGTTTTATTGTACAAAATGTGTTTCGCATTTTTTCTCCTATACCAGTGCTCCTCAAACTTTCAATATTTGCGACCCAATATTCAATCATTACTTTCATCGCCCCCTCCTCCATACAATAACAATGTATTGAATTGAATAATACTATACTTTGAAACTAAACCTGCAGTACTACTTTAAAATCTTAATGGCCACCGGCGTATATAAACGTCTCACTTAGCCAGTGTGTTAATTGTACCGGACGTATATATATGTCTTTCCTAAGTACGATTTTTTTTGTGTGCATTGCTATCCATAAAATTTTTTCGGCTTTGGAATGCAATAAAATGAACTTGGCAGTGTTTGGAAGAATTTAATTTATATTCTCCTCTTCTGTCCCCTACCTCAATACACCAGATACGCTCACCACGTGTTAAAACAGTGGCATTGGGGAGCGAATCGCGTAATTTTTAATCTGCTTTTAAGGGATTAATTATAAACTATATAAATTATCAAGATAAGTGTTAATTTTTATTTTTAATTTTATATATGGCAAGCCTATGGGGACACTGGTAATTATTAAACTTGTTTTCAACTTAGTACAGTTAAATTAATTATAAAATTCGTTGCACAGAGTACTGATATATTTATAAGTGTAAATTTGTATTTTATTTTTTACTTGCTTGTTTTCAGTAAATTAATAATTTTTTTTAAAAAATAGTCTTTAGTTCTCGACTATTCAATGTGCTCGCGCCCCCTTGTAGAGTTATCACGCCCCCCTAGGGTGGCGCGCCCCACATTTTGAGAAACACTGTCCTATACCATGATGCTAAATGATCTATCCATTTACATGTTAAAAGAAAAAACTGATTATTTATGAAATATTTTGAAATTTTAAAAACACTACATTATAAACAAATGCATGAGTTAGAAAGTCACAAATTTTTATAAAAATTGAGACATGCATATGGCGCGTGCGAAAACAGCTTTAAAATTGCTTAACACTAAATTATGTTAATTGTGTTTTCTGCTTAGACAACGTCAATTTCTTTACAAAAAAGAGCCATAATGTTACGATAATGTAAGACGAAAGTTATTCATTTACACACTGGGCATAAGCTAATAACAAATAAGTGTCACTCTATAATTCAAGTTTTCACTTCCGAGTAGATAATATGTAACATTTCCATGCCCTACTTGGATCTATAATGGTAATTTATATTTATTAAGTCATTTTTCAAAATAAGATTCCACAAGCACTGACAGCAGTAAGTAATTTTAAAACAAAATGGAAAAAGAAAATTCAGAATTTTCTAGCATATACAAAAGAAGATAAAATATACTTAGTAGTAATCACAGTCATCATCATTTAAAAAACATGATTATCAACAACTGATTAGATGATAAATTTCTAAAATTAATCACAGTCTTGATAATTGGTGGAACGTTTTTTTTTTCTCAAGAACCCTTAAAAGAAACGAGATTTATAGACGAACCTTCCCCTCTCCCCAGAGAGGGCATAATTAAACTTCATTTAGAAACTGCCAAGCTGCGTGGAAAATTGAAGCACTCGCAAACGATGGGGGAATGGCACTCATTATCGACGTTTTTGGCGATAAAATCTGAAGGCGAAGTGAAATATAATTTGTTCTAACTCTTCAGAGAGCCGAGTTGGTTTGTTGCTGGGTGGTAGAGGCGAATTAAAATTTTCCAGAAAAATTATTTTTACGTTTGGATTGATCGCGTGTTTCCTGACACAAAAATAGAAAAAGTGCTTTTGGCGGTTGTGTTTATAAAAATCGGCTCTTGATGGAAAGGTTTCACCTCGTTTTGTGTTCGTTACTCACGATATGGAAAGTAACTGAATGCTATGGTTCTTTTGGTAAAGTGATTAAACACTGTTTATATTTTAAGGTATCCGATTACGTTCGGAACCGTGATTTTGCAAAAGCGTATAAATGGATAACATTTATGATATTTAGTGTCACTTAGATTAGAAAATGTATATAAAATTGTTTTAAGAATATTAGTACAATAAAAAATTATTTAAGTACAATATTTTGTCAAATAATGAACATAGAATGACCCATTTTCAAAATAGTCTTTTGTGAAAAATGCTTCTATTATAATAATATTTTGCCTGTCTATAGCTCAGACCTCTGTACAGAGGCTCAACTAGAATTTTTGAAATATATAACTTAGGTGGATTTATCTATGTTTTACGACAACAGAGGGGAGACATTTTAAGAAAAAAACGCCGATAGTTTAATGGGTTGTAACTCTGAAAATAACGTGAATTTTGCAAAAATCGTATTTGAGCCTCTGAACAGAGGTCTGAGCTATATACAGGCAAAATATTATTATAATAGAATCATTTTGCACAAAAGGAGCATTTGGAAAAAAGGTTATTCTAAGTTAATTTTTTGCCAAAATATTGTATTTAAATAATTTTTTTGTCATAATGTCTTTAAAACAATTTTATACATGTATTCTAATCTAAGTGACGCTAAATATCATGAAAATTATCCATTTATGCGCTTTTTTAAAATCACGCTTCCGAACGTAGTCGGATACCTTAAAAGTAATTTAACTTTTCTGTACTGCAGCCACACATTTAAATCTTGTAAATACGGACTATTATTTTTTCCTCTTTTTGGAACTATTTGCTTAAACGGATAATGGATTTTTCAGCTTCTCATAATGTTGATGTATTTTAGAATACAAGGATGGTCAAATGGCGAGTGGATGGCTAGGGTGGATCGAAATGTTTTTTTTTCTTTCTCAAATTGAAAACCTACCAATGCAAAAAAAGATGTTTTCTCTGGTATACAGATGAAAGGAAAAAATAAAACAAAAGAAAATTTGATTTTTATGCTAAGTAACGTCACAAGAGGAATAAAGTTAATGTATTTCAGGATTTTTACGGTAAAAAGTTGTTCGGTGTTGAACAAATAATTTTTGCGACGCCCATAGCAACAAGTGAATATTTGTCGCGAGAGGGCGCTAGTGTGTGTAGAGCAGTGTATGTGTAAACGCCGAGAGAGTAAGAGCGTATGGAGAACGCTCTAATAAAATTCCTTTTTTTCTTAGTCATAGCCATTTAATGTGTGGTGTAATCTATTTTATATTTAATTTAAAATATGTGTAGTGAATCAGCGCAGTGCACGCGCGAAAGCGAACAAAAGTCAAAGTAAAAGCCCCTTGCTATTCTCTACGCATTGATCGAGTTGAAAACTGTTAAGAAGAGCCTTGGTTGATGATTTGTGTCAGTTGAAGCACAGTAAAGTCCCTGTTCTGCCCTACAATTCGTCGGAAACGACCCTGATCACGCTCTTGGAAAATTGCGCTGGAACCGCAGTCAGAGAAGGATTGTGGTTTCTAAATCCAGCTTTTGAAATCTTTTGATATGGCTTATTTTGAGTATCCACTGAGATATGCTGTCTTCGAAATCAAGGCTCCAACAATGTCTTTTTTTTAAAATAGTGAAAGATCTGTTGTTTTCCCCCATTTTACTTCATTCATCGGGAAAAGCACTCTTACACCTTACTGATACTAGCGTTCTAACCACGCTAACCCACTTCATAGGGAAAAAAAATTCCATACTTCATTGAAATGCAAATCTCCAAGGTTTCTAATTCTTTGGTCAGTGTGTGTTTTATTGTAATCATTTTATATTGTATGTTGTTATTATCTATATATATATATAATGATGTTTGTATAAATGACCTCACTTCATTCTAACTCCGTTCAACCTATCACTATGAAAATTGGCAAGCATATGTATTTTCTTGTGGAGAAGGTTTTTGTGCTATCCTCTTTGTTTCAGCTCCTCACCAGGTGGCGTTACGACATATCAACTGCGGCACAGTTCAATGAATAAGCCAAGTGACCAACAGGGTTGACAAAAATGATGCCAACTTGGCTCTATATCCGCCATTTCACTATGTTTCCATTGAATCGCCATTATAATGTAAGGAACGGCGTTGCTTACGAAATATTACAATTTTAACATAAAATAACTACAACAGAAAGTAATATTAACGTATTTCACATCCAGATATAAATTATTTACACTATTTTAAGCGTTCATTACACAAAATTTGTAACAATGTGTTACTTTTACTGAGCAGAGATCAGCGTAGGAAGGTGTTTTCAAAAATCGACCCACAAAAGAGTTACGAGGCGTTATAAATAAAAAAAAAAATCCTTTTTATAAGCTATCAGATCTACAGACTTAAATTTAACATATATGGTTTTTCTGTTCCGCTGAGATAAGCAAAAAACTTTCTTTTTGTTTGCGTAATTTGCAATTCACTTAAAATAAACTCATTAAAATCTCCTTTATCCTTCAATCAGTATTGCTTAATTTTTCAATTCACCCGTGCAAAAAACGGTTACACCAGCTAGTTTTGTTATAATGTGAAATATTAATTAATTATAAAATGCTTTATTTTATTTTAGATATAATTATTAATAGATTAATACACACAAATAAAACTATAATGAAAAAAATTATGTAGCACTGCGCGAGATATCTAAAAGTCTTTCATGCCAATGTTTTTAGCTTAGTTCTTTGGACCCGCATGCAGTCTATAAAGGTACATTTTGCCCTCCATTTAATGACACTCCAGACACATTAAAGAACTTTATACATATATAT
Source organism: Trichonephila inaurata madagascariensis (assembly GCA_019973955.1). Lineage (NCBI taxonomy): Eukaryota > Metazoa > Arthropoda > Arachnida > Araneae > Nephilidae > Trichonephila > Trichonephila inaurata. The sequence goes on along the minus strand of BMAV01001283.1, from coordinate 143,892 downwards.
ATATATAAGGAACTAAGAAAAATTATTTGCCCTTATCTAACATTTTTCGGATGTAGACCCAACCCTTAATTTGAGTTAGCAAAGGGACTGGTAATTGGGTTAAGACGCTTAAGTGGGATTTTCTTTGGAAGACGAAACCTCTTCGAAGCTCTGAAATGCCTTAATTGATGATTCTTTCTCTTAACAGGAGCACAATTTCTCGCTCGTGCTTAATGTACCATCTTATTAATAGAAAAATACTTGTGAGGAAGAAATACAGAAATAGAGTTCCAATTTATTGAACAAAAGAATAAGAGAAAAAAAGAAAAATAATGATTTAAAAGAAAATAGGAATGCAGTTAGGTAATGATGCATGCAATGATGCACACAGGAATTTTTCAAAGGGGGTGTCGATGGTTGAAAGTCCATCATTCTCGTATCATACCCCAATTAGCCGCCAAGCATATTCTTCGATTTTATCGATTGTCGAGAACAAAACGCAGTTAAGTATAAGTTACTGAATAAATAGCATTAATTAGTAAAATAAATTAATAATAGCAAATACTTAATTGAATCACGCGCTATATACATAAAATTATACTCAAACAAAAAAAAAATATTTAAGGGGGTAAGGGGGGCGGAACCCCTGGCCCCCCCCCCCCTCTTGTGTGAGCCACTGGATACAAGGTAAAAAATACAAAGAAGAAAATTATGTTTAGTGTTAACATAAAGTCGTATACTTCAATTATTATTTTACGACTGGGTCTCAAGAAATTACCCCTCAACTATCATCACGTTGGTCATTATGGTCTACTTCAGTTGGGAAAAAAAATTGTAGCCAAAATTTCTCTTCCTTAATCAATTGGAATCTTGTAGACTTTTCCAACCAAGTAGGTTTATTTGATTTTTTAATTTACGTTACAATCTGAAGCAACACGAGGGCTATTGGCGACGGACCTCATTATTTTGAGCCACGGTCAATTGATGAAGATAACTTCCACACCACGACTTAGGGAGGATATTGAGCATTGGAAGATTTCACACATGCACCAGCCTCTCTGCACATGGGTCTTCAAAACAAGGTTTCGAAAATGCAACAGAGCGACGTCGGTCATGAGTTCGCGACCACCATGGTAGGCTACTTGACTCTCGCACACATACACACACACCAAAATGGTACAAAAAGGCAATATTTATATTTTTAAAAATCAAATAAGTGTTCGCTTCGAGTTCTACTTTAAAAATATTGTTTATTAGTTAATTGATATATAAACTATTTCAAATTTCAAATTTAATGCGTTGTTCAAGCACAAAATTATGATTATTATTTTTTTCCCCTGTATTTTGACAAATTCTATGTTTTATAAAAATATTTATGTAGAAAACATTTATTTAAAAAAAAATCTCGCTATATAAAATAATTAAAACTCTACTTCACAAATACGATTCTTTAATGTTTAGCGATCCAATACTTACATTTGACTCGATTCACATCATGAAAAATTTTAATTTAAATAATTATTAACTTATCCTAATAAAAACAATTATGAAGAACTGATAACTAAGGATTCACGAATCACTAATTAAGGTATCCGACTACGTTCGGAATCGTGATTTTGCAAAAGCGTATAAATGGATAATATTTATAATATTTAGGGTTACTTAGATGAGAAAATGTATATAAAATTGTTTTAAGAAGAGTATTACAAAATATTATTTAAGTACACTATTTTGACAAAAATGAACATAGAATGACCTATTTTCAAAGTAATCTCCTTTTGTGAGAAATGCTTCTACTATAATAATAATATTTTGCTCGTATATAGCTCAGACCTCTGTACAGAGGCTCAACTATGATTTTTGAAATATATAACTTAGAAGTGGGTTTATCCATGTTTTACGACAACAGAGGGGAGAAATTTTAAGAAAAAAAACGCCGGTAATTATTTCAATGCGTTATAACTCTAAAAATATTGTGAATTTTTCAAAAATCATAGTTTATCCTCTGTACAAAGATGAGAGATATAAACAGGCAAAATAATATTATAATAGCAGCATTTTTCACGAAAGGAGAACATTTTGAATAAAGGTTATTCTAAGTTAATTTTTTGCCGAAATATTGTAAGTAAAATATATTTTTTTTTTGACAGAATGTCCTTAAAACAATTTTATACATGTATTCTAATCTAAGTGACACTAAATATCATGAAAATTATCTATTTATGCGTCTTTAAAACCACGGTCTCGAACGTAGTCGGATACCTTAAAGTAATCAGGAATAGGAGTTATTTTTGGTTTCCATTTTAAGGTATCCAACTACCGCAAAATCATGATGTTTTTCAAAATTTGACAAAATTGTTTTATGATTTTATTTTATTGACCATCTTATTAGATTAATAAAAATACCAAGCATTTTGTTTTCCATTCACTAGAACAAAAACCACAAGTGTTTTAACTAAAGAAGATGCCATATTTGTACACACGATGTCAAATTTTAAAATCCGTTTTACTCGAAATGTGTTGTTTTCAAAAAGCTCAAACGCGGACAGCGATTTCTCAAAGAGTTTTGAAAATAATTTAATAAAACTTTTTGTAAATGTTTTGTATAACAGTAGAAGTGTTTTGTTTTTTAGATTTATCAATCACTGTATTTTAAAATTTACAGTCCTTTATGTGAATATAATCACTGTTTTTTTAAACAATTTCATATAGTCACTAAGATTCAGGGCTCTAGTTTTTGTAAAAATTAAAATATATATTATCCTGAAGGTCATTTCAAACATGAATAACAAAGTAACACTTTAAAATTGAAAAATTGAGAATTTGTTCGAAAAAGTTTTGTACAGAGCGGGCCCCGTTTATGTAATTTTTTGTACATTTTTACCAGTTTTTTCCCATTTTAATAATAATAAATTTCTTTTCTGTTTTCAATTTTGAAATTTTTTGCTTTCAAATATACATAATAAACCTAAAAATCACAATAAAATCCCCATATCTTCATTTTTTCAAAAAAAAAAAAAATTGTTGCAAGTAGTCGGTATTTGACTACGTTGAAAACGTCATTTTTGGTCAAAAATCACATTTTCTTTTTATTTTATCATTTGAAAAGTCAAACAATTATCTTTCTAAATCTGTTTTTGTTTTGTCTGTGCGATAACTAGAAAAAAAGTTACAGGTGTTTAAAATATTATTACCTATATTATTTAAAATATTAATTATATTATTATCCGGTTTCTTTTGATAAAAGAAACCGGAAGCAGTGAAATCGAAACCGGAAGTTGATTTCTAAACATTCTTTTTACCGCTAGTTTTTTGAGTCTCATCACATTATAAATTTAAAAGCAATATCTAAGAATTTGTAAAGCTATTTCATTGATTGGCAACAATTTCAATCTTTTATTTTGACTTATGCGATTGGCAACATCTGTTTCTTATGACCTTTTTATTTTGGTTTAGTTCTTAGAAATTTATTCTTGTGCATTTCTTCTTAAAAACTTAACTTTTTCGCTTTAATTGAAATTTTTTTATTGTTCTGTGATATTCCGCTTTTGTTTTACCTGATTATAATGGGTAACCAACGAGTTAAGTTCAGTTTCCGAAGAAGAAAATTTGCTGGTAACAGATTTACTAACCCAAAGCAAAAGCGAAAAATGTTCAGACTTGTAGCGAAATGAAACTGTAAATTTACTTGAAAGACTCTTCAGAACAACGAATGTTTAAATGGAACATTAAAGGTAACAGAATATTTGACTTAAATATTTTGGCAAATGTATTTTCCAGTTTGTAATGCCCAGAATGTTTCTGGAAAATAATATGTATATGTATGAAGATTCTGTGTTTGATTCTTCCAATGTAGCAGTAAAATGCCCAAATGTTATTTCATACCCCCTTTTCATCTACTGAGAAGTTAAACAAGCAAAGTTCCATAAATTGGCAATTTGTTTGTGGAATGCGAGTAATTGGAAGAGGATATTCGTCTGCTAAAAAGCTGTGCTACGTTGAATATGCCTTGTGTGACAAAAGGGGCATACAGACTATGTGAGAAAAAGCTCTTGGCTGCAGTTACATCAACAGCTAAAGATGCCATGAATGACGCTGCTTTAGAAGTGAGAAACTTCAAAAAATGTTCCAACACGGCAGTTGCAGAATGTGGAGTATCTGTTGATGGTACTTGGCAAAGACGTGGTCATTCACCCCCTGAATGGTTGTGTTGCAGCATTATCCATTGACACTGGGAAGTTTTTAAATTTGGAGATCATGTCAAATTTTGCAGAATTTGAATACATTGAAAAACCCTCTAGAGTCCAGTTCTACATACATGTTCTGCAATCATCTTGGGTCTGCTTCGCATTGAATCCGTTGGTGGGTAAAGAATCTTCGAGCGTTCTTGTACCACGAGAAATCTGAAATACGTTCATTTTATGGTGACGGTGACTCCCAAAGGGTCCTTGCAGGAAAGATATGTACAGTATCAACAGTGTCACCAAATATGAGTGTATAGGACACATCCAAAAAAGAGTAGGTAGCCGGCTAAGAAAGCTTAAAACCCAGAAAAGCCCGGTGGGAAAGGAAAACTCACTGATGTTATGATCGATTAAAATCCCAAAACTACATGGGATCCATTGAAGTAATACTCATAATACTGAGGCAATGCAAAGTGCTACCATAGCGGCATTTTTTCACCGTTGCTCGCCGTGAAAAAACCCCTGCATGGACAGTATCCAATCGGAGCTGATAGTTGTGTGCATACCAGCGCTCAAAAGCAACCGGCAAACGATTTTAGAAAAGTGCAGGTCTTTCTGCAAAAATTTTAAATGTAGTTAAATCCGAGTACATGAAATTGTGTGATAAACAATTGTTACAGAAGTGTTCCACGGTAAAACCCAAAATGCAAATGAGTCGTTCAATGTTGCTTTTGGCAAATTGTTCCAAAGGAAACTTTTATTGAGCTAAAACATTCTCTTTGGGGGCTTATATTGCGTTATTATTTTAATAAGGGTTTCAATGGTTTGTTGAGATATTGAAAGCCCTTGGCATAAATGCATTACTATACCTTGCGTAACTACAAATCTTTCGACATCATTCGAGTCAATGACTCCAAAAAAGACATTCTTTACCTCGTTTTGAAATCAGCCAGAAAAAAAAAAAGGCCCAAAGAAAGAAAAAATTTAATAAAATATCAAAGTCTGAAGGTGTGTTATATAAATCAGGGGAGTTTTAAGTATGTACTAGTAATAGTTTATTTTAAAATTGCATTTCTAAAGTTTAAATTCATTTTTTCTCAAAAATATGTTTTTGTAACTTTCTTGATATTTCAAATGTGATATCTAAATAATCAGTAGAGATACTTGTATGAAATTTTACACAAAAAGTTATTAATAGTATTACCTAGAGGCTGGGCTAAAAAGCTAAGAAATTAAAAAAATTTGTAGTGATTTTATGGTTGATTTTATAAATGTATCGAAAATATAAAATGAAATTTATAGTTCGTAGCTCGATTAAACTCTTAACTTTTGATTCAAAAAAAAATAATTTAAAACCTTTAGTCCAGCCTCTAGACATATGTTTAAAAATGTTCTGCAGCAATTTTTTTGTAAAATATATATTAATTTTAAAACAGAGCATTTGAAAAATTCAAAAATTTAACTAAAATTTTTTAAAAGTTAAAAATTTTGTAAATTGTTATGTATGTATATATTATTTCTAACTGTATTTTTTATTATAGTGCATAAAAATGAAATTAAAAATGCAAAATTTTAGGGATTTTTAGAAAATTTAAAAAATAAGTCTCCGAACGTAGTCGGGTACCTTAAGTGTTATATTTTAAAAGAATAAATACAAAAAAGTTTAAAATATTTTGTGCTTCATAAAAATTATATGTTATTTATTTTTTCAACAAAACCTCTAGTAATTTCCCGGCAAAAACTAAATCGCATATTAATAAATACCTGTGTTTATTCTACTGAGTGATATTTAACAACATATTTGAAAAATATCCCAAGAAATTTCCAGTGAATACCTTAAATCAGTGCTGGGAAACTAGCGACCCTCAAAGGCAGTCGGAAAACTAAATAGACAGAAAATGTTCTTGATTTCTGGGTCAACTATATATTAGAGATCAATTTTTTTTCCTATGGTGATCAACAAGAGTAAACATGGATGCAAGTTGGCTGTTATTAACTTGTGGGCTGTGATGAGATTTTTAATACACAATTCCCCATATCATTTGTCAAAAATTGTAAAACAATGTGATACTCCGAACATGCGCGATAATTGGGACTAAGTAATAACCGTGTAAGCCGAATTCACGTATGTCGGGGTATAATTTCGCGCGTGCATTTAAATACATATAAATTATTTTTATTTGGGGCATGAGACTAAAAATAATGCAAATTTAGAAAAAATATGCTTAGTAACATCTTAGATAACCCAAGTACAAAACAGTAAGCCGAAGTTTACTTTAACCCTTTATCTACCGACGGTACTTATAAGCAACACTCACTTTAAAATGACATAGAATAACCATTTTTACGAATACTCTGACGACAATTAGCAGGAATATACATTTAAATCTACTCTTTCAAGATATATGGCAGCACCGGTTCTTTGATGATTATTTTAGCAGGGAAGGCGAATAGTTTTATATCAGAAATTGCGTTTTCAGCGGATTGCGAAGATTGTCATTTTTGTTCCGAGAAAATAGTTAATGTCAAAAGGTGTCTTATTTTTTGTATGTTAATGAAGACCCTGGAAATGATCTGACTATTTATTTTAAACGAACACTATGTATAATTAACTTTACACAATTTTGAATATCTTTAATTAATTCATTAGCTCTAACGAATTAAATTTCCCAAAGTTGAGTATTTTGTTTATGTATATCCCTTAATTTTCAATGTAGTGATTCAAAAAATATTGTATGAAAAACCTGCAGTAAATCATAATGCGGTAGATAAAGGGTTAATGGAGGAGGTTTCGTAAAATCTAACAAGGTAGTTTTTGTGGCAAAATTTCGTTGCATGCTAATATTTTTTTTATTCCTTAATTTATTGAAAAAATACGCTCTTCATTGTCCCTATATTTTCTATAAAACTATTAATTTGTTTTCAATTAAACCAAAGCCTACTGTCCTATTCCGAACTGTCATGCAATCTTCCGATTGAAAAATGAGTCTAAAGACTCCAGTTCTTCTATGTCTTTCTCTTGCTTATGCATTGCTATGAGCTCATCCATTGTCATCTCCTGATTATGGAAATCCAGCAGTTCTTGAGCGCCATCGCTGTCCACCTCTAAATTGATCAGCCTAGAGAGATCGACAACTTCTTCAATCACCCATTCTCTGAACAGGAAGCAAGGAATGAGAAATCAAATTGAGCTGCGCTCAAACAAAAACGAATCGACAAGATTTGAAAATCGCGTACCTGCGGGGTCGCTTAAGTCGAGGTATTACTGTACATTTGTCTCATTAATATATATATTTTTTAAAAATTAAATGTGCTTGCAGCTATATGTAATATGAAATTAGCTCAATAAACAAAATAAATAAAACATCTGCTATTTTATTTAACTTATATTTATTGATTTTTATGTAACAACTTATACCTTTTTCTGAGATTCACCTCAGCCTAATGTAGAACGAAAGGTAACAATGTTTGTGTAAATGCCGGGTTATCGAGAGAAAATGGCGTTAAATAAATTATAGTTTTAAAAAAAAACTAAAAAATATATGCTTTTATAGTGAACCGAACTAAAAAGTAAAAAAATAATTCTTAATATAAGAATAAAATGATTAACGAGAAAATGAATGTCATTGGGGTAAAAGCACGGGATGCTCTATATTAATTTTGTTATAATTTATTACTAGTTCAATTTCGAAATGCTGAATTAGTGTAAAAATGTAGTACAAAACACACCCCACGCTTTTGCCACAATGACAATAATTTTCTCGTGAATCATTTTGTTCTTATATTACGAATTTATGTTTTTACTTTTTAGTTCGATTCACCATAAAAGAGTGTTTTTTAGTCTTTTTAAACTATAATTTTTTTTTTTCATTTTTTAGTTCGATCTACAATAAAAACATGTTTTTTTAGTTTTTAAAACTATCATTTATTCTTTGTTGAGTTTATCTAACTAATAAAAGTGTGTAAGAAGTAATATTAAATGTCAATCGTATTATCACCTTTTAAACGTATTGCTATAATGTTAATTCGCATCATCAATTCTAAACGTATTGCTTTATAAAAATAATAAAAATATATTAAGCAGTTAGAGCATATTTTTTTCCACATGCATGAGTTTTTTTTTTTCATTTTCAGAAAAACTAGACTTATATTATGGTAAGAAACTACTAACACACACCCAACCTCTCCTTTCTCACATAAATAACACTTTTTTTGTTTGTTTTATTTATATTAATAACAATTTTTTTTTCATTTTTAGGGTTGCACCTTTTTAATGGGCAGGGTCTTTTAGTCACCACATCTGGAATTAGTCACCAAATTTGGAAATGGAGTATGGAATTAGTCGCAAAATTTGGAAATGGTATATGCAATTAGTCGCCAAATCTCGAAATCTTTATTTTTGAGGGTCCTAATCAAGACAATGGAACACAATTATGAAATTATTGTATTGTCATCGGTCCTTGACAAGTGTGCAAAATGTTTAAATAATCTGACCTTTTAAAGTGGGTAAAAATCGAGTCCAAAGATTCCATCACATACAACTGAAACTTATAAAAGCATGTTAAAAAGAATAAGTACGAGTGTTTCTCAGAAAACATTGTACTGCCCTTGTAGGTATAGTTTTCTTCAGAGTAAAACACAAAATAAACTGCCCAAATACCCTTAAACAAAGGGATAATATAAACCTAATGAAGACATAGAGCGTTTACTACATGGAAATGAAAATGAATGAATACATAGTATACAGTCATTTACCTGATCAGATAAAAAACTCACAAAAATACTTTATAAAGGCATAAAGTTATCCATAATGAAAACTAAGTAGTTGAATTTGCAAACACTAGTTAAATTTTTTTAAAAGAAATGCGTAATGTCTTGCTGTCTTCCGAACTGCACTCGATGTTTTGCTGCTTCATCACGAAGACAGCGAAGAACAGTAAGTCTATTGCCGACGCACCTTGTATAGTTCGATATATTTAACAGCAGTTTAGACAGCTTTTGTTCCTCACTATATGATATTTCAGAAGTTTGAAGGGCAACTTTAACGTTAACGTCTTCATCATTTTCCGGCATTTATTTTCATTAATTGTCACACAATGTCTTGCTTGTTCTAGAACCATGAGTCTACACGGAAGGGGGGGACCTTTACGGTTGTGGCCGAGTTATTCGGACTGTCGGGTTATTGAGTGACGAGTTTTCGGGACTCAATAACTAACTCACTATACCTAATAAATGCAATCGTTTTAACTCAGGGCAGGCGCGCACTCGTTGCTAACGTTATGGTCACGGAAAGTGACTGAATCGAGCCCCCTCCCCCCAATATTTTTTTAAATTATTTTTATTGTACATGACAAAAATCGTAATTCCAGTGAATAACTTAATTCTGAGAAATTATACTTTTCTACTTTGAAGGATTTTTCAATTTTTCTCTGATAATTTTAGAAAAAATATCATTCGAACTGAATCAAAATTTTAAATGTACGTGACTTTAATAACGGACACAAATAACAGAAACATTTCGCTAACATTACAGGAATGTTATTTGCAGGCAAAACTGTTATATTTTGTTCAAGTTATATTAGTCTTTATTGTCCTTTGATGATTGACAAATGGCATGTTGAACTTCTTCTTGCTTGTGTCTTTTTGACATGGTGAAATGTATTTTGTGATACACTTCTGGCTTTTTATTTTTCTTGACAAAGTTCTTCAGTTGAGAATTTTCCTTTCAATTGAAACGTTTCATGTCCGTTGATTTTCTCAAATTTACTTTCACTACCATGATTAGTTTTCTTTATTTTACGCAGGTTTTTCCTTAGCTTGATCAGTTTCACTTCTTTCAATAGAGATGACGGATGCCCATTTCTTTTTTTTATATATATATATTCTGCTCATTTACATATATGAACCATATTAACTCGTTTCAACACAGCAATCAAAACTACTAAGTTGTTTCACAGGGTAAAAAATATAGCATGTTCATAGAAAATATTTAGGAACAAAAGTGGTCGCGTGGGGAACTCAGTCAAAACTAGTACCTTAACATTGTGAAAAAAACGCTTGTCGCTTCCAAAAACCTCCAACAGTTTAGTTTCCATGAGTACTGTCCAATAGGAGGATACTGTCAAGCTCATTGGTAACAAATAAACAGTTTTCCCAGAATTAACGATTTCGTGAGCTTGGAGCAACCATGTGCCCCATACGTCCGATCCCGAGTTAAAAATAAGTACGGGCCTTCAGCACCCTCAGTTTTTTTAAACTCACCATCAAGTCAAAACAATTGCCCCCACCTTGCCTTAAGGTATCCGACTACGTTCGGAACCATGATTTTAAAAAAGCGCATAAATGTATAATTTTCATGATATTTAGTGTCACTTAGATTAGAATACATGTATAAAATTGTTTTAAAGACATTATGACAAAAAATTTTAAAATAAATAATTTGTGGCAAAAATTAACTTAGAATAACCTTTTCCAAATGTTCTCCTTTTGTAAAAAATGCTTCTATTGTATTAATATTTTGCCTGTATTCCGCTCAGACCTCTGTACAGTGGCTAAACTATGATTTTTAAAAAATTCTCATTATTTTCAGTGTTATAACCCATTGAGAAATAATTATCTACGTATTTTCTTAAAAGTTCTCCCTTCTATTTTCGTAAAACATGGATAAACCGACTTCCAAGTTATGCATTTCAAAAATTCTAGTTGATCCTCTGTACGGGAGGTCTGAGCTGAATACAGGAAAAAATATTAATACACAGAAGCATTTTACAAAAGTAGAAATGGAAAAAAAGGTTATTCTAAGTTAATTTTGCCAAATATTAAAATTTTTGTCTTTAAATTCCTTAAACAATTTTATACATGTATTCTAAATCTTAAGTGACACTAAATATCAGAAATATTACCCATTTACACGCTTTTGCAAAATCACGGTTCCGAATATAGTCGGATACCTTAAACGATTCTTGGAAAACATTAAATTATGCTTAGAAAGAGAAAAATATAAAATACAATCTTATCAATAACATTGGCGGCGTTCTTTTCAAAGTAACTCTATGAACTCATCCCTATACACAGCGATGACGACGCTCTCTCGGAGAGCAATACAAAATAATTGCATCCAAAGAAAAAAAAGGTAAGTATATCAAAAGAGAGGACATTTTGAACATTGACATATATTCACGGCTAATAAATATTAATTGCGTAGAATGGAGGCGACACGAAGAAGCGTTAGACAAATGATTCATTACGAGCTGCTGCATGCATAATGAGATGGCTTCATAAATATACAACCGCAAAAGCTGTAATTATTCCGCCTATGCGGAAACGGAATGACACGGAACGTTAAGTAATCGTTATTTTTGAGATTTGATATTAATTTACAGCTATTGACATTGACGATTGACAGCGTGACGTAACTCAATGGTTAATAATATGAAAAAAGTCTCAGTTTACAAGAAATAATAAGGACTTTTATAAACAGAACGCAGTATCAAAATGAACGATTTGGGGGGGTTTAAGTAATTCTGTTTTAATTGAGAGAAGCAGTTTATCGGAAATTTTAGCTTTCTTTCTTTCGTCAGTCCCATAACACTGAAAAAAAGGGGAAATAACTATTTACTTATTAACCTTTTAGCATGTGTGCTCGAGTTAATTCGAGCATTCTCAGGCCAAACTGGGCGCATTCGAGATAATTCGAGCGAGGTCGTTGTTATATTGCTGTAGTTTTCATACTCGAATATAAACGAGCGCTGAGCTGAGCATAACTCTGAAAAAAAGGGAAATAACTATTATCTTATCAACATTTAACATGTGTGCTGGAGTTAATTCGAGTAAGCTCAACAGCCCAAACTCGGCACTCTCGAGATGATTTGAACGGGGTGGTATGTTTTATTGCTGCCATTTTCATACTCGAATATAAACGAGCGCCCTCTACACTCTTGAGACTGACTGCGATCCGGAGTTGTGATTTCGTAAATTTAGATAATAATTTAGATTATATTTATGATTTTATATAGTCCAGAAATATATATATATATCAAATACTCGTAGGAAATATTTGTATAAGAAAATGGAGGTGAAAAGGAAATTTAGATTTCACAGAAGAAAATATTCGTTGGAAGATTTATACCAAACATAGGGATACTAATATAAAAATCATCAGAGAGACGAAAATCTGGATTTCCACAACTAACGAAGAATCATTTTCGTAATTTTGTTCCGAACACTGAAAAAAGCAACCCCTACAAAATACTGTATTATATGTACTGCTAAAAGGAATAGAAAGGAAAAAGGGAAACGTAGTCGTTATACGTGTAATAATTGCAATGTTGGATAAGTCTTGCTTCTTGCTTCTAAATATATACATGCAAAAAATAAATAAAATAAATAAATAAATATTTTTACTAATTAGTATTTCTTTTGTGAAAGTTGTAAAAAAATATTTATACTGATAAAAATATTTTTTTTCTTCAAATCATCAATTCGAAAAGAAAGAAAATAAAAGTCTATATGTTCGTGTAAGAACGCAATATTTGTCTCTTATCAGCAATATGGATCAAAATCCAAAATTAAAATATAACAGTTTTGATTGATTTTGCATTTTTACTTTTATTTTTTTCCAAAATAAGGTTCTAAAACGTATAATTTTCCAAAAAAAAAAATTTATTTTTTACAAAAAATGCGTGCGGAGGTTAAAGAGTTAATACGATGATTTATTTTTTTATCATTTATGAATTAAGATCAAATTAAACGTTGAGATGTATTATGTTAATAATATATACTACCACTAACAGAAAAAAATCCCAACACCAAAATAATAATAATAATAATAATGTATAGAAATGAAATTGGGACCGTGAAATTTTCTAGCTAATACGTCTAATTGATTTAATTTTCAATGTCACAGGTTAATTTAAGCTCAAGAAAATGCATTTCAAATGTGAAATACTGTTACATTAATTGCCGGTGTCTTACAAAATTTTGAATGCATGCGCACATGCATTGTGACATACAGGTGCCGAATGTCACTTTATGGTATCATGTTCCATACTTGTTGTGTCAATACTGGGACTGTCAGTGCTGGCTGTGACTGAGGCTGGAGTGGTAGTCTAATGATATCACATAGGTGCTCAATTAGAGGCAGATCTGGTGATCTCACAGGCCAAAGTAACATGTCAATATTCTGTAGAGCAAGTTGCGTTACAACAGTGGTGCGAGGCGAGCGTTATCCTGTTGAAAAACTCCCCCCTTCAATGCTGTTCATGAATGACAGTACTATAGGTTGAATTTCCAGACTGACGTACAGATTTGCAGTCAGTGTGTTTGGGATAACCACGAGAGTGTTCCTGCTCTCATCGGAAACTTCTCCCCAGACCATGACTCCAGGTGTAGGAGTGAGTGAGTGAGTGATGAATATTAACGTCACACTATTCAGCTACACGAGGGCTTTTGGCGACAGGCCACGTAATTTTGAACCATGGTCAAGTGACGTGGACGACACCTGAGTTGGCATCCCCCTCTTATAACTACCATACCAACGCGAGGACGTTTCAGCACTCGACAGATTTAACGTGCATCGCTGCCCTACGCGGAGGGTCTTTAGTGGTACTGGGCTCGAACTCATGACAAGGCCAGCCGCGATCCGATACCTTAACCACTCGGCTACCGCGGCCACACCAGGTGTAGGTCCACTGTGACTAGGCCGTAATAAGCTTGGTTGCAGGCGTTCCCCTGGCCTACTTCTGACCAACAACCGTCATCAACGGCACCAAGGCAGTACATGCTTTCATCAGGCACAACAGCAGATTTTCACTCCATCCTCCAATGAGTCCTGGCTTGACGCCACTGCATTACAAACGGCAATGGCTTGGAGTCAGTGAAATACATGCTACAGGGCGCTTGGCTTGAAGATGTCCTTGAAGGAACCGATTTCTAACAGATCGTTGTGTCACTGTGGTACCAACTGCAGCTTGAATTTCTGCTGCAGATGGAGTAAGATGTGCCACAGTCGTACATAGTATACGGTGATCTTAACCTTCAGTAATGTCACGCGGCCTTTTCCGGAACGCGGTCTTCGTGAGGTTGTACCATCCTTTGAACACTGCTCCCGACAATCATTCACACTGGAAACAATCCGACGAAACCTTTCTGCAACATCGAGAAAGAAAATCCAGCTTCTTGCAGCTTTATTTCACGACCTCGTTCAAACTCGGCGAGCTGTTGATAATGTCTTAAAAGCCTTCTTGACTAACATCAACTCAATACGTCCAATTTCACAGACAAATAAAGCTCACGAACTTTACAGCATACCTGTAAAGCAACCCTGATTTGCAAGTTTTGAGCATACTTAAGCGTGAGGGGTGAAATCTGTGACATCTTTAGGATGTTAAATTTTTGCCAAATTCGTTTATTAATCAAGTATTTTTGTGTTAGATTTTTTAACCCGTCATTGTATATTAACAATTAATACATTTCACTAGCCACTACCCGTTCGTTTCCGTAGATATTTCATAACATTATAAAACTATAGATTCTTTTTAGGTAATCTCTCTCTTATATAAGCGTTAGCATTAAGTTTTCGATTGTATTGAAAAATGTACTTAGACCCCTCACACACTTCTTGATTTAAAAAAGACGGGACTTCAGTTTTTAAAACAGAAGCAATTTATCATTAACGCACCTGTATCTCCCCCAATCTCTGAGTTGATTCCCACGCACCCTATTTTTAATGGATCTTTACTCAATAAAAGTAAACATGCTTGGAAAACTCCAAGTGAGTAGGTTTAATTGTTCAAAAACGGGATTTTTTATCATCTACAGCAGGGGTGTCCAACCCGAGGCTCGGGAGCCGCATGTGGCCCGCCTTGAATAATTTTGCGGCCCGCGAGATTCTTTACAAAATTCGATTATTTTGTAAAATTTTTTTTTGTTTAAAGTTTTTTTTTTGTAAAAAATAAATCCCATAACTGTTATTATTGTATTACGTTGCTTCTGTTGCTGCGAATCTCTTTTTTTTTCTAAAATGTAATTTATCAAACATAAATCGTGCTCAAACTTAACACAGAAAATCTGCAACATCCATCACGATGCGCAAATACACATGCATTGAGATCGACTTGCAAAAACTAAGATAAAGAGTTGAGAAACAGATATCTCACTAATTAAATAAGTTAAATATTATTTATGATTGCATTATTATTATTATGCTATCTACATTTGTATGCATAAAAACAATGAAAACAATAGTAATATACCAGTCTGTTTTAAATTTTCACTCCAAAAAATATTTGTAATGGATCTAAATCTAATATAAAGTTTTTTTATATGTGGCCAGCGGGATTGTAAAGTTCTTCCGAAGTGGCCCGCGAGGTCATTTGGGTTGGTCACTCTTGATCTATAGCACCGCCGTAAATCTCCGCAAGCCCCCTCGGGAGTCCTTCCACAAAACCAGTTTTTTCGGATCTTTACTGAACAAGAAAAACATGTTTTCCAAATTTCAAGTCTGTAAATGTGTTAGTTCAAAACGGGAATATTTGTTACAACGCCACTGCAGCCTCCTTCGAGAGTCGATTTTCTCGAAACCCATTCTTAGTGGGTCTCTACGCAACAAAGTAACATGCCTACTAAATTTAAGAATCCAGTAAGGTCCAATAGCTTAAGAGATCTCGTGGTGAGTGAGTGAGTCACATTTCTCCTATATATATATATATATATATATATATATATATATATTGATATACAGTACTGAATATACATCAGTATTGTTACATTACAACAAAATAACAAGCAATGTGTTTCAATATTTCAATGTTAAATTTTTCCCACTGTTTACTATAGCAGGGATATTATTTTTATAATCAATCTGGTTGTAAGTTCAAATCTCGATTAAACCATATACTAATGAGTGAAATAAAGTGTTTAAAAATTATCACATACTGCGATGTGAAAGTTTCGGAGAGAGGAACACCATATTTCCCTGTCTCACCTAAGTCTGTGATTCAAAGTTAAAAAGTCCGTTGGCAGGAGATCTATTACAACATTACCTAGATTATCTAATCTTATCTCTATCACCAATTTTTTTTTTATAAAAATGTACTTTTGAATATATTAAATTTGTGAAGATGAAAATAATAAAAATAAGACATATTTCATTTAAAATGAAAAAATGTTGCATCCAAATCAAAAGTTATTAATCGTTATAATAAACACAAATCGTAAAAAAAAAGGAGGTTTATATTCAGGTCATAGAATATAAATCGTGTGTTTTAAATGACATCTCTAAGTAATATGCTGTAATGCGGTGAGCGCAAAAAATTACTTCATTGCTCGAGAAAGACCACACAGTATTTGCCGAAGGCATTTTATTTGTTAAGTAATTAAAATCAAAATTTACATGCAATACTAATTTGCTTATCTTTCTAGCCTTTCACTGGTGAAAAGTTCAAAACCGGAACAGAGTTCTAAAATCTTAATATGATTTTTCGTGAGTGCAGCTATCCCCGCAACCCTTTTCGCTTGTTCCATCCAAGATCACTTGAGCGGCTGTACCGCAGACTCCAGCACTCATCTTTAAGAGATCGTCGCATTTCCTTCCTCTTGGTCCTTAGGGTGCGGCTGCTCCCGTAACCTCTATCGCGTGTCTTCGAAGAAGAAGGGGAAAAGCTGATGCGGAAGATGATGCAGAAGATCTTCTTCAACTTTCGAACCGACCCTTAAAAACCTTGTAAACGGGCCTCTTTTACTCCCCCATAGTAACTGATTGGCGGGCGTTGAGGATTGCAAAGGGCATTTCTCGTCTTCATCCCAACTCCATCGATTCTTTGAGACAATGAGTCGTCGCAACTAAGATAAACTCCTACGCGGTACCTCGTTCACATTATGGAGGGTCTATCAATCGACCTGTCACTTTGACACTGATGATACTCTCCAGAGTATGTCTTTATCACAACAGGACAATATTATCGTTCATTCAAATAATTCCCTGTCCATATGTGCGAAGTAACAAATAATAGAATCTGTTCAACATGAGTGTACTTTATATAAATCGTCATGGCTGAAAGTCATTTGAATGTCGGAGAAGGAAGAGGTATGGTATCAACAAAGCTGTTTTCATAATCGGCAACAACATTTGTTTTGCCCCATGCATGAAAAAAGGATACACGGTCTCTTTTTGAAGAATACAATGACCCATCTCGGAATCCCGCTCACCCCTATGCATCAAACTTTTGAAGTAACGTCGGGAAGTGCTGAGACGACGCTACAGTGCTATCGTCAGTGAAATAGAGTTATATAAACGTCACACTATAAAGCCACACGAGGGCTATTGACTATGGACCTCGTAATTTTGAGCCTCGCTGCGAACGACTTCTGAGCTAGTGAACTTTCTGTTCGGTAGATTTGACGCATATCATCCACGGCAAGTCTTCAGTGGAAAATGAACTCGATTTCGCAACAAGGCCGATCAGGAATTCGTGACCATGACCACTAGACTACCACAGCCACCGTACTGTCTAAATTTGATTTACCTTAAACACTCACCCAGTCTAGTATTTAAAATTCATTCAAGTATTTTTGATAGTTTAAGAAAAGCGTACTCTACATTATTTTCAAATTAATTTTAGACTAATAAATATTAATTTTACTTTACATTTTGATACTTGGATCTTCTTCCTGGCTTGTGGCATGTTATGTAGAAAAAGAACTCATAAATTCGCGACTATTTTTATCCCAAAATAGAAGTTAACAAACACACAGCTTTTCTGTAGCCGCGCGGATAAAAAGTCACTTCAAATGATTCTTTTATTTTTCATCCTATACCGTATATTACAGTAACGCTGTACAAAAGGTACTGATATGCAGTCAGACCTCTATATAATGAAGTCGTTAAATCCCGAAAAAAAGTTCGTTATACGGAAAATTCGTTACATACTGGTTCATCTTTCAATTTTCTTTATAAACCACATAAAACAAATTTTAAATTCATAAACACTATATATTTAAAAAAGTAATTATGCACACCTTTTTGTAAATTAATATATATTTATTTTATATCTCTTACCTATAAAAAAAAAGGAGGAAAGAAATTTTAAGAAAAGTTACTTAACGCCTTTATCCACTTCCTGAAAATTAATTATTTTTTTCTCTGATGCTCAAGCACTTACGTTTTGACATTTTCGAGCTACAAGAAACAAAGTTACCAGTGCGACTGATCAATACTACAAATGAACGGAAACTAGTTCAAGGACACGAGACTCCACTGAGGGTGAAAGGGGACATCGAAGATGCTTCCAGTGAACTGGACAATGGGTTTAAAGGTTGCACTTCTTGGATGAAACGCCCAGAATTCTATCGCTCTTGGCGAGTTAGGCACCTAATAAAACCATTTCAAGATTTATGACCATCATAAAATATACTAAAAAAGAGAAAAAACTCGAAATGTCCAGAAATACTTTAAAAATAGGGAGAGAAAAAAATTGAATCACAAGTGAAAAAGTTCGTTACATAGAAAATGCACTTCGCTATTGGGAGGTTATTTTACGAAGAAAATTGTGAAATGTTCTTGGTTCCAGGAAAAAGTTCGCTATATAGAAAAATTCGCAATATAGGGGTTTGCTATATGGAGGTTCGACTGCAGTTTAAAGGTTACCATACATATCCGTCATTTAGTGTTCTGTACAACAAGTGTGTCAAACTCGTGGTCCACAACGTACATTTTTACGGCGTGGCCAGTATATCGTCACACAATAATAAACAACCAAAAAACCTCGCAAATATAAAAATAAGGTAGAAATCACTAACCTTTTTCTTAACGATACTCTTTTTTTTCCCCTTGCTATCATTAAACAGAATGCGTACATTTATTTCAAATTTATTTATTTATTTATTTATTTTTGGACATTAAAAACATGTGGGCCTTAACTTAATATAAAATAGAACTTGCGGCCGGTAATATCATATGAGTTTGACATGCCTGCTGTACAATACCCCTTATCATATATTTTTTGTCTACTTTTCTGTTTAATCCGTAGCCTATTCATTATTTATTTTTGCAAGAGAGTTATTTAATTTATTTCATGAAACGGTTTATTATTCTACTTCTAATTGGATATGCTCAAGTAAGGATTAAATTATTTGCACATTATTAAATTTTGATGATAGAGCATGGTTATTTATAAAATATTTATCTATTACAACAGCGTTTCTCGAACATTGGGGCGTGTCCCCTAAGGGGCGTGAGCATATCGAAAAGTCAAAAATAAAATATTGTTTAAAAAAAATATTAATTTACTGAAAGGAAACAAATTAAATATATTCTGACATAATAAGAAATAAATTACATTATATAACGCATATATAAATGTATCGGTACTGCATAATGTATTTGCTAATTAATTTATCAATACTAAATTAAGAAAAGCCGCCCTTCCGATACAGTGGTTAGTGACACTGACGGCTGTGCCGTTGGACCTGGTTTGGAATCCCGGAGAAGGCATGGTTGTTTGGAAATGTACTGGGTGAGAGAGAAACAAAAAGCAGAGACTTAGTGCGTAGAAGGAAAAAAGAGTGGAGTTGGCAAGAAGTGTTTTGGAGGCGTTATCCCACGTACCTCCTCTATCTGTGCGGCCATTTTCGCCCTAGCCGATTACGTCAGTTAGGAGTACTGCGTCATTGAGTGAATACGTGCGTTGGAGTACTCTAAATAGCCGTCAAACTAGTCTCTTGTGAGGTTGGTGGATAGAGTAGCGATGTGGGAGGCCTCTGAACACCCTCTTGTTGTTCTTTCTCAAATTTGGGTGTGGAGTTGAGCCAAATCTTTCTGTCATTTGTATGGTGCTTAACGCTACGGTTAACGATTGGCGTATATGTAGTGCTTTGCCGTGTTGAATTTCGTGGGCCTTGATTTGATGTTACTGTTGACCAGGTGGCATAAGTAACAACAATAGATGAAGAAAAAACCAAAAAAACCCAAACAAACAAGTGACTTCTATGGGTTTGTCATATTGAAAATTATATACCACAGTTAATACATATCTCGATAGTTTTACGGTTCATAATTAGTTATATTGTAACTTTAGGGTCAAAGTACATTATTATTGCATTTAGTAGAATGTTATTGCGTGGGGGTGAAGAAAATTAGGATTGAAAACTGGGCCCACATATTGAAAGTTTGAGAAACACTGCATTACGAAGCGCAAAGAGATTTACAGAGAATTTTGAAAATTGCGATTAAGAGGAAAACTGGCCGAAACTAATCCAAAAAGTCGACAGCTTTATTACCAAGTAAATGAAGATGAATACAACCTCCTAAGAATGTATGTAATATGAAAATAGTTTTAAGTTAAGCATCGTTCGATCTACTAATATTTAAAATTAGCTGCCGCATAAGCGAGGCATACAAATGAAAGGAAAATTTAAACAACTCGAATGAATATAATGGTGTAGGAGTGCCATAGGAAATATGAAAGTTTTAATGAAAATACAGTCTAACCTTTATATAACGAACCTCTATATTGCGAATTTTCTTATGTAACTAACTTTTTCTTGGAACCAAGAACATTTCACGATTTTCTTCGTAAAATAACCTCCCAATAGCGAAGTGCATTTTCTATATAACGAATCTTTTATCTTGTGATTCAATTTTTTTTTCTTCCTATTGTTGAAGTACTTCTGGACATTTCGAGTTTTTCTCTCTTTTAGCAAATTTCATAGTAGTCATAAATCTTGAACTGGTTTTATTAGGTGCCTAACTCGCCAAGTGCAGTAGAATTCTGGTCATTTCATCCAAGAAGTGCAACCTAAGTCCCCATTGTCCAGTTTACTGTAACATCTTTGATATCCCTTTCATCCTCAATGGAGTTGTCTCAAGTCCCCGTGTCCGTTCGTTTGTAGTGGTGGATCTGTTGTACTGGTAGCTTCATTCCTTGTAGCTCGAAAATGTCAAAACGTAAGTGCTTGAGCATCAAAGGAACCAACTGAATTTTTCAGGAAGTGGATAATGGCGTCAAGAAACTTTTCTAGCAGTTTTTTATTTTTTTTTTTTTGATGGGTAAGGTATACAAAATAATAATATATTGATTTACAAAAAATGTGTGAATAATTGCTTTTTTTAATATATAGTGTTTATGAATTTAAAATTTGTTTTATGTGGTTTATAAAGAAAATTGAAAGATGAAGCTCTATATAACGAATGTTTGCATATAACGAACATTTTTTGGGGGATTTACTGACTTCGTAATATAGAGGTCCGACTGTAGTAGTAGTATGTGTGTGTAATTATCTATTTAAAAATTCTTAAGATAAATATTTCTTTAGTCTATTATAGGCCTGAACCTTACAAGTCATCGAGTGATATATTTAGTTGTTTTATTATCATTAATATTTATTTTCCAAACGGGAAAAGAAACTTTATTTCGCTGTCGTCTCGGTTGCTTAGAGGTAGCGTGCCAGCCCCGAAACCCCAAGGTTGCGGATTCGAACCAGGCTGAAGTCGATAGATTTTCTGCAGAAGAAAATCGTAGGTACGCATGCCATATGATTATGAGGCTTGTTAAAGTTCCATTGAGCTTCAAGTTTTCTCTGGTACTCTCGGTAAAATTAAATCAAGGCAATTTTTAGCAGTCGACAAGAGCTTGACTTAAATGAAAATTATGGTTCCCAAATTTAGAAGTGGGATCCATCAGTGAAATAGCTTTCCCTCTTGAAATGTGTTTGCAGCAGCTTAGCTGCCAAAATGCAGCCCTTTAGAAAGAAACTTTTTGTAATAATGTAAATTGAACAAAAGGAAAGCAAAAAAAAAATTCTTAAAATATATATTATTTAACTATAGTGGTAATAATATAATGGTAATTTGATAATAAATGTAAATATTTTGCTTTTAATTTCTGTTTTCTTAAGCCAGTGTTTCTCAAACTTTCAATGTTTGCGACCCAATATTCAATCATAATTTGCATCGCGTCCCCCTCCATACAATAACGATATATTAAATTCTATAATACTATACTTTGACGCTAAACTGACAATACGACTTTAACCTCTTTAGTCTCCTGATGTGTATAAACGTCCCACTCAGCCAGTGTGTCAATTTTCCCAAGACGTATACATACGTCTTGCCGAAGTACGATTTTTTTCTGTGAACTGCTATCCATAAAATTATTCCGAAGGCTTTGGAAAGCAATAAAATAATCTTGATAGTATTTGCGAAGGGTTTACTTATTCCAGAGGACTTGATAATTTATTCTTTTTCTACTCCCTCCCCCAATGCACCACGTATGCTTACTTACGTGCTAAACGGTGGCATTGGGGAACGAATTGCACAATTTTTAATTGGCATTTAAGGGATTAATTATAAACCGTACAAATTATCAAGATGAGTGTTAATGTTGGCATATAATTTAATATATGACAAATCCATGGAATCACTAGTAATTATTAAAGTTGTCCTCAACTTAGTATTGTTAAATTAATTATAAAGTAGATTGTGCAGTTCTGATACATTCATAAGTGTATGAGTATTTTATTTTTTATTGTGTCAGAATGTATTTGTTTGTTTACTTTCAGTAAGTTAATAATTTTTTAAATTATCTTTTGTTTTCGGTTTTTCAATATACTCGCCCCCCTCGTAGGGTTATCACGCCCCCCTAAGGGGGAGCGCCCCACAGTTTGAGAAACACTATCTTAAGCTGTGTTCACATCACAAATATCTGAAACAGGAGATAGAAAGAAAGTATTTAATAAACGACTTAGAGAAAAAAAACGACTGACACGTTTAATGTGAATTTATGAAGGGCAAATAAATAAATAAGTTGTTTGCGGAATTTGAAAAAAATAACTTACTTATTTTTAATTGTTTCGTACAGGGACGCTCACCTTAGGATTAAAAAAAAAATCTTGTAAAAGCATAAAATTAAGCCATTGGCATATTTTAATTCTGTTAACAAATGCAATTATGTATCATAATTGCTACAGTTATATTTCTCAGCTTAAATTGATTGAATGACTAATTACAATTAAACACATACATTTAAATTCATAATTAAATGCAAAATACCCAGAAAAAAAAACGAAGAATTTATAATTTGTTAGTAGGTTTGAGTTGTTTCAAGAAACTTCTAGGGAAACTTTTTAAGAATAATGATTTAATTTTAATAATATAATTGTGTAAGTATTGTTTTTCCTTGAAATCATTTTCCTTCCAAGAAATCATTGCTCCGCTTTAAATAAATGGGAGGTAAGAAATGCAAATGAAGTCAGTTTAAACCACACTAAATTCTTGAATAATTATACTGTCGGGACCGTTTGAACATCCTACTCGACTTCACTGTTTGTGTAACATTTAAATTAGTTGAAAAGATGCAGAGCAAAAATAAACGAAAAAAGAAAATTGTTCAGACAGGTAAAAAGGAGAATAAGTCGAATATTAGAATATTTTTTTATCTAGAAAAAGAGCATTGTGATATATGATTTAAGTGCAGATACGGACATATATGACAGATTAAAATAAGTGTAACGCATTTTGAATTTCGAATTTGACAAATTAACCAACAATTGGTTTATTTTTAAAATTTAATGTTACTTTAGAATTTTGTTGAAAGTTATATGCAACAAATCTTATTAACTAAATCCTCGGTTATATAAATACAAAATTGAGCTCCCAATCGACACAATGATATTTTTGGCACATTCTCATACAATAATAAGGACTAGTTAAGCAACTTCATTAAATTACTATTTCTTATGATATCGAGATTCGAACCCTCAATCTCCATCTAGAAAATCTCCAGCTTCTTATTCCAGTTCCAGAACAAACGGAAAAAGAAAACTAAGCATATTTCTTATCTCTACCGTGGATCCAAAGACGCAAAAGTTAGTATAATTAAATAATATTGCTAATTAAGGCATGCTATCTAATGGAAACATTTAATCCTTTACTCTACTACCCAAAAATGTTCCATTTAAAACAATTACAAAGTAATATAATTATATTATTGCTTCACCTAAAAATCGAATAAAGAAACCATTCATTTTTTCTCTCATTAAGCCTATTTCCCTAAAATAATTCCAATGAAAATGGTACATACCTTTTTCGGACCAAAATCTGTAAAGCATTATATGAAACTGTAAAAATATCACGTTAAATCTGTATAATAAAATAAGGACATATTCAAGTACAACTCCTCTAAATCGATTTTAACAGTTTTATTAATCGATTCAAAAGTTCTCTATGGTCAGATGGTTAAATTTTAGTTTTAGAAATAAAAGCATTTTGAACTGGAATACCTCATCCGATTTAATTAAATCATGGATAATAATTTTCAAGTTCAACAAGGCCGCATCAAACACACAAGAGAGATTCGAATATTCCGACGTAAATGATTATGACACAACAGGATTATACTTGCGTTCTCTTAATATTTATTTAAAAGGAGTCATATCTTTAATTCTGCATGATACTTAAAGATAACTTTATACCAAGAGGTATAAAACGTTTTTAAATGGAAAGGCCACTTAAAGTTACAAGTAAATTTAATATGAGGCAGCATGTTTTTTTAAAAAAATATGCAATAATGGGATTTTAAATAGATGTATACTATATTGCTAATTAATTTTTAAGATTGATAAATAACAAATAAGTTTCCAGCCGTATTAAAAAATTAGGATACATTTTATGTACGGTATGTTCTCTTTAAAAAAGTATCTAGATGATATATACACATTCAATTATTTTCAAACCCATTTTTTTAACAATATAATATTTAAAGTGCAGTCCTGATTCAAATACTGTGTCTATAAAATCCGATTGTTTTGTGTTAATTTAAAATTATGTTATTGGAATTTTGTTGAAATGAGGAATTAATTTTTTAAATTAAATACATATATATAATCTTCAAATAACAGAAATTTAATTTATCACAGCTGGAATCACGATTATATTAGGTACGCAAAAATTATCCACTCAATTTTGAAATATTATCTGCAATAAAAAAGTAATTTACATTTAATTTTACTAATTTTTATAGTAGTACTTAATTTTCAGAAGGGGAAAAATCTTAAAGAGGTTTTATGTTTTTTTTCAAACACTTTTTTTAATAAAACTAATAAATTGTTTCCAATTTTTTAGCAGCAGATACGTTACTTTTTATTTATAAGAAAAAAATGTAAGACAAAAATTAGAAATTTCTCTTTTTTTTTTCTATCCGTATTGTACCTATCTCAAACACATACGTAAACATATACGCATTGTAAATAAAACATCAGAAGTTTTACCCTTAAAACATACTCATTGACACTAAAGGAAGTTAACAGTAATATCTAAATTCAAACAATAACAAAATGTAGGAAAAATGTCTAAATGATTGAATAAATCTAGAAAGTCCGTTTTGCTTCAAAGTAAGAAAAAGTTTTCAATTGAAACCGAAAATGAAAAAGAAAAGAAAGAAAGAAGGAATTAATAAATAAATAAAATTTGAAAATAAGAAGTTCTAAAAACATTTGAATTACAGAAAACAATTTTTTTAACATGTTATGAACAACATATTTCTTTCATTAATTAAATTCGTATTGTAAAACTGTATTACATATTAATTATAAAGCACAAAAAACTATAATGACACATTATTTCATAGCTACAAAAATATTTATATATTTTTTTACACATATTTTATTATTTAATATAAAAATATAACTAATCTTTTCTACAGTTCACTTTTCGAAAACACATTTTTTCTTACTCACAGAAAAGAAAAGTTAAAAAACTTGGAACAAAAAATTCTTTTTTATAAAAGCGGGGAAAAAAATCTCACGTATCAAACTCACCTTATTAATTTTCACCTTCCGAGTCATGAAAGATTCTAAAGCCCCGGCGCATTTCACCTCTCGGCACTTGTCGGCAAACTATTGACCAAGAAGCCGCTGAGGAACTCTTTCCTTCCGCGTATTCCACGTTCGCCTTTCCGCTGTTCGTCAAACTCCGTGGAGCTGACTGGAGCTTCCATCGCGAACGGATTCGCGTGTTTGCGCGGATCGATTGCGCGGCTGCGCGGATCCGATTCGTGTTGGCCGCAGTCCGTTCGACTTTTCACGAGGTTTCCTTTTCGCTTGCCATTTCGCCAGAAAGATACTTTGCGGAACATCGAAGAAGAAAAGCTATTCTTTTTTTGCAATTTATTATTATTTTTTTTTTTACCGCCCGAGACTCATTTTCGAGGATTCGTTCTACTCCAGAGAGAAGAAAGAAAAAGTGTCAGACGATTATTTCCTTTATTTTTTTATTTTTCCGCCGGATTCGTTGTTATGGATTCGTTTTATGTTTAAAAAGTAAAAGGGGAGAAAGAAAAATAAAAGTTCGAAGATTTTTTTTTTTTTTTTTTTTTTAATTTTTTGGAGTGATCCATGATTTATTTTTACAGTTTTATTTATTATTTTTTTTTGTTCTGGTTTTCCCCATTTAGTTATCTAGTAGAAATTTTCTACGCCTCCGACTCTTAATCCATAAAAATGAGGAAGAAAATTATTGTTTTATTATTTTTTAAGTAATTTACTGTACGGAAGGTAGACTTTCAATTTTCAGTGAGAATTGTTTTTCAAAAATCCATCTTGCATTTCAAAAACAAGAAGAAAAAAAAAATAGCGAGAGATTCTGGGGTACTATTTTTACTTTTCTAAAACAAAATCTATCATATAATTGCATTTTTACCACTTAACTTTTAAAATTTTATAATTTGTTTACTATGACTTGGATAAATTGAATTATTTTTTCAAATTCGCCTGTCATCAATTTTATGTAGAAAATAAAAAGTTGTGATTTACGTATTTGAATTACTTTTCTATAATTATTTTTGTTGCGTCTTCAGAATAATTTAGATCATTTTGGGCACAAACTGAATTTTCTTATATAATACAAAACCTATTTTTACAGATTAATTTCTGATTTTAAAAAAGAGGGGAAAAAACAGCACTATATGTTTTTTTCTTTTAGAATTGTTTTAACTCCTCTGTGTGTTATTTATTTCGTTATGATTATAACTTGTTTTTCCTCGTTCCAATTTTTCATTTGCTAGGATTTTAATTTAATTTTAGAAATTAAATTTTGTTTGATCTTTATTTATTCAATTATTTATTCTGATTGCGATTTAAACAAAGGTTTACAATTTATTTCATCTAATGTTCCATATTTCATGAAAACAATGCATTATTTGGAGTTTGGATAAAACACTATCAATTTTGCTCATGGGTGGTTTCAATTGAAGTAGGTTATAAAACGAATTCGGTGTTTCGCTACGGAATTCATTGCAGAATCTGTTACATTTTATTTGTTTGCGTAAATATATAAAACATTTTAATATTAATAATTCAATTGTATATTATCTCTACATATTTATAACTTTTTATATTTACAACTATAACCTTTTTTGAAGTTTATGGACACATTATTGTACGCTCTAATTATATTTAATTATAGAACATAGTTATAAGCATTATCTCACAGTGGATTGACTGTCCCATTGTCACCTTTCGCATAGTAAATTTAAGTCCCCATCCCCCCCTTTTCGGGACAATACCCCTTTCTTTGACATAATTATTAAATTTTCATGTTCAGTATTTTAATATAACTAGATTTAACATTAATTAAGTATAGTTACAGTTAAAAATATATTAGGAGATTTTTAACAATATTTCTAGTTTCTGTTAATTAAAAAAGATATTAAAAATTTGCTGTATATATCTATGTAAATAGTAGTCATTATTCATCCACTTCACAGTATATTTCATAACATTGCATGGCTCTATACTCTTTTTTTTTTTTAGTTATTGATATCTACTAAGCCCTGTGGCATTAAGCTTTCAATTATGTTTAAAACCTTTCTTATAGCCATCACTTTTTGATTTAAAAAGGACAAGAATCACTCAAACAGAAGTATTATGATTTTTAAGCGCCTATAGCAGGGGTACGAAACCTTTTACTCTGCCAGGCCGCATACATATGTTAGCTATTTTACTCGGGCCACAACTTGAGGTTTAATGGAGATGGGAGAAATGCTTTAAAACCAAGAAAACGTAGAAAATTTAAAATGCGGAAATTAATCAAAATATTTAAACTCCTATTTTGCATTTTTTAAATTTTTTTTTGTCACTGATTTTTTCTAAATTGGAAGCATTTAAGAATCACAATTTCTGCATCAGTAAACGGTTTCATATGATTACCAATAATATAACAATTTTCATAGGGTGCTTTTGTTATAGCTGTGACATTACCACTAACAACACACTTTTTTGCTGTTGTAAAGATTATTCAAGAAAGCTTATTTATCACCTCTTGAAAGAGATCTTTGAGGAAAAATGTCATTGAACAATTCTTGTTTATTGGTATTTTTTAAATACACTTTCATGACAAATCAAACAATTTCTGAATCATGCTTGTTTTTCCCTACAAAGTAGTCAACTTCCGAATCGTCTTGAAACAATCTATTTTCTTCGAATAGTTTTCATTTGTAAGATATGAAAGATAGTTAAAAATTAGCTCCACTCATAAAATAGTCGTTACTCCACTGTTGTCTATTATCACAAATAAAAAAATATATCAATTCGCACTCATACGACATCGATAGCAAAAAGCATTTGAAAATGCTTGCAAAAATATTTGATTTTTTCTCAAAGAATTTCCCACCAAATTTTCATATATAAATGAATTACTCATAGCAATGGGCCCTGACCGGGCCACTTAAAAAGGCCCGGCGGGCCGCAGGTTGAATATCGCTGGCCTATAGCCTCCCTTTTCCTTGGGAATTGATTTCCGCAAAACCCGTTCTAAGAGTGGATCTATGTTCATCAAAAGTTATCTAACTAAAAAACACACACATGGGGGGTGGTTCAACCTAACTTACATGACATCAAATAAGGCTGATGACATTCATGAAGAGCTAAAATCTTGCGCTCTGGAAACAATCGAACAAAGATATCCAGTGAATGAATGTCTCCATATCTACACTGACGGCTCATACCTGCCCGAAACAAACAGAGCCGGCTCGGGATGGTTCTGTCGGTTGTTTGAGAGCTCATTGACCGTGGGAAAAAACATCACCAACTACGATGAAGAGGTTTTGGCAGTGTGAAGCTATAACGCAATTACCAGCTGCTGACCAAGCTCCTGCAAAAGTTGTCTTCTTAATAGATTCCCAACCTGAAATTTTAGCTTTAAGCTGTAGTACACCAACTGACTGCCTTAAGGTATCCGACTACGTTCGGAACCGTGATTTTAAAAAAGCACATACATGGATAATTTTCATGATATTTAGTGTCACTTAGATTAGAATACATGTATAAAATTGTTTTAAGAACATTTTGACAAAAAAAATTTATTTAAATACAATATTTCGGCAAAAATTAACTTAGAATATTTTTTTTTCAAATATTCTCCTTTTGTGAAAAATGCTTCTATTATAATAATATTTTGCCTGTCTATAGCTCAGACCTCTGTACAGAGGCTCAATTAGAACTTTTGAAATATATAACTCAGAAGTGGGTTTATCCATATTTTACGACAACAGAGCGGAGCAATTTTATGAAAAAAACGCCAATAATTATTTAAATTGGTGGTAACTCTGAAAATAATGTGAATTTTTCAAAAATTATAGTTGAGCCTCTGTAGAATGGTCTGAGCTATATACAGGCAAAATATTATTATAATAAAAGCATTTTTCACAAAAGGAGAACATTTGCAAAAAAAATTATTCTAAGTTAATTTTTGGCCAAAATATTGTACTTAAATATTTTTTTTGTCAAAATTTCCTTAAAATAATTTCATACATGTATTCTAATCTAAGTGACACTAAATATCATGACAATTATCCATTTATACGTTTTTTTTAAAAAATCACGGTTCCGAACGTAGTCGGATACCTTAACACAATTTAGTGCCGAACTAAAATTGTGGAGCTAATCTCTTATGGCTGGACTGTGGCTTAATTTCCTTCTCCATAAATGTTATCAACTTTAATACAAGTAATATAGTTAACTTTAATATAGTTTTTTACATTGAAACTAACTTTGTGATTTCATCTCATATAAAAAAAAGTTAGTTAATCATGCACGCGAGAGAGAGAGTTACACTCCTTGCTATAGAAATTTGCGCACCAAAAAATAATGGAATCGTAACGAAACTTGGCATGAAGGTACATGTTGGGCATATATGCAAAATGATTAGAAATGCAGCGTGATTACGCTATGCGTAATGCTCCTAGAGGTCGTTGAACTACGTTCTCCTTCGGGTATAAAACAGGCAAGCGGAGCTTGTTTGAGTGTCAATCGTTTACAAAAGAAACGCTGAGGTAGATATGCCGTTACGCTGCCATCGAAGACAATATTGTGATATCTCTCGCGTTCTTCTTCTAACATAACCCCTACGTTCTTTGACGGTCACGATTAATGGCAAAACTTTTCCAACCCAAATCCAAGAAGTAAAACGAAGCATAGATGCAAATAAGATAACCTTTAAAAGGTTAGAAAGTTTAGTGAGCAAAAAATGGCAATTTAGAGAAAGCTCAGTTCGAAATGAAAAAGTGTGGATCGACGGTTTACAATCAAGACGCCCACCTCGCTAATCTATATAAGGTGCATACTATTGCACACGAGCCCATCAGTCTACCTGAAAGTAACTGAATCATTGAGTATTAAACCAAGGTAGGGAGAATATATTCTGAACGCTAGTATATTATTGAAACGAGATTAGGCGGATCTAATTAGTTATATTGATAAGTGATCTAATTGCGCGATCTGAGTTAGTTAAAACGGCGTACTTTGGTTTATTCTCACTTAATATAAGTTTGTTCGATATCTAAGTAATTTAAGTTAAATTCTTAATAAAAGTCATATTAAGAATTATAGAATGTCTCATCCTTCCGAGATAATCCCACACCTCTAACTTAAGCGGAAACCCCAAGACATAGCTATCGACAGATGGCTATGTCGCAATATAGGCAGCTATCAGTGTCCGGGATGGGAAGAGCGTCACATCATACGACACGTACACGTAATTGCTTCATTGGCCGTTGTCCAGAGACAGGCAGTACCTTCATTACGGGCCCCTGTGTCTTACCAAACCATCGCAAGACGCCTGTCTGTAGGACATCTGGTATCGCGGTGCCCATTACATGTGTTGCCAATGACCCAAACACACAGCTGGTGTGATGGTAGGGAGTGTCATTGCTTACGATACACGGTTACCCCTTATGTTGATCCATGACACAATGACAGCCCAGCGGTGCGTCTTCAGCCACATGTGTTGCTACTCATGACAGAGCTTCCAGGAGCCATTTTCCAACAAGACAATGCTAGGCCACACACAGAATAGATGTCACAAGACTGCCTCCGCCACATTACCACTCTTCCCTGACCTGCTTGATACCAACTAGAGGCGAGTTTACGGCAACTGTGGAGCGATATGTCTCATGGCATCATACGGAACTTGTATGCCTCAAATGCCGACTCGTATCGCATCGTGCATTCGCGTAGTGCAACAGGGTAGTAAGACTTCCGTTCTCATTCGTACTTTTTTCTACAATATAAATCATTTTTCTTTATTTTCCAATCACTTAATTATATCAAAGTAAAACTTTCATACGTAAGATTTCTCGTTTCATTTTTTCAACTTTTTCTTGGTGCGCAAACTTTTAGGGGAATGAGTAGAAATTAACCTCGCTCTATAAAGCAACACGATTGTTGTTGGCGGTGGATCTCGTAATTTTGGAACCTTGGTTAAGTGACGAGTACGATATCTGAGCAGGCAGGTCTTTTTCAAAATATTACAGGACGGGAATGAGAAGACTTTGAGCTTGACAGATTTCATGTACATCATCCCCCTCTACACTTTGAGTCTTCCGTGACATCAGGATTCGATCCAACGATTCACTGATCATGATTTCGTGACCCTAATTGCTAAGCTACCATAGCCACACAGTCATTAGCAAGAACATTATCAAGAATATACAATAAAAATGACGATTAAGTGCCTCAAATGAACAAACATTGTTTAAATTCAGCTTTTTAATGATCACATTTGGTATTTTAACCTTAGTAAAAACTATTCCCCCCATTGATTAGGCTATAAATGTAGTGTTATTGCAATACCACTTCTAGAATTATATTTAGTGGGGATATTAAACTAGCTATTAAACACCAAAATCCACAGTCTAATTATAGTTTTGAACTGAAAGAGGCTCCATTTAATTTTTTGAATAAGTTGCGAATGTATTTTAAATATTTCGGGAAAGGCCAGCTTACAAAGTTTAGCTATAGTTTGTAATTTCCTATTGAATAATTACTTCCAAGTAATTAATTACGTCCTAAATGATGATTGTAATTTATTAACTAGCTTTAATGTGCAATTATCTTTGAAAAATACTTGTGACTTAAATGACAGTTAGAACTTACTTTAATGAGATTAGCAACTAATATAACGGAAAAAAGGAATTGAGGGAATTACGTTTTACATTAAGTTTTTAACTATTTTTACACCATACTACTTCTAACTTATTTTTTCTTTAACCCTTTATCTACCGCATTATGATTTACTGTAGTTTCTTTCATGCAAAAATTTTTTTTGGATCAATACATTGAAAATTATGGCATATACATAAACAAAATACACAACTTTGGGAAATTTAATCCGTTAGAGCTAATTAATTAATTAAAGATATTCAGCTGTTAAACTAATTATATACACTGTTCACTTAAAATAAACAGCCAAA
>BMAV01001283.1:94015-105990 GCA_019973955.1 Trichonephila inaurata madagascariensis | reverse complement strand
TAATATTTTTGCTTTATTTTGAAAATAATAAATTCAGATAAATAATCAAATAACAAGTAAAGTTAAATAAAAAATTAAGGATTGATATATTTATATAAATATATATATGTAAAAAATATTGTACAATTTTACAATAGTCATTCATTTCAGTTTATTTGTTATAAATTGTACTATAGCTTACAAGTGCTATTATTATGCTTACCTTCATTATTCTTTCAAAGTTTTTTTCTTCACTTTCTGTTGCACTATTATGTCGAAATTTTCTTCTGTGTGGGGAAAGTTGGTTCCTGTAAAGCAAGATTAACCCTATTTCACTGTCCTAAATCAGTGACAGCTCTAGAAAACATAATAGTTTTCCATTTTAATCTATTCAGTTTTTATATGTCTAGTTACATTTTGACGGATTTTTATAGATTTTAAAATCCATTTTTCTCCATCCTTAACTTTATAGGAATTACAATTTGTCTAAAATTGTTTTAATATACTATATATATATATACAAGAGAAACATGTTTACCAGATTTCAAGTCTATGAATCTGATAGCGGTAATTTTTTTTATGTGTAACGCACCCATAACCCTCCATAAAGGTCGATTTTTGGAAAGTCCGTTCTTGGCGGATCTCTACTCAATAAAAGAAATATGCTCACTGAATTTCGTTTGCAGGACTAATAGTCCAAAAACACTAACTTTTGTAAATAAACCCTCTTAACTTCAATCCCTCCTCCCTCCTCAGATGTAGTTTTTGTAAAAAACATCCCAAGTTGATCTTTACTTATTAAAAGAAACATGTTTAACAAATTTCGAGTCTGCAGGTCTGATAGTTTAAAAACGGAATTTTTTTTTTATAATGCCCCCGAAATCCCATTTGTTGATCCCTTTATTGGAGGAAACATTGTTATCAAATTCCAAGTCCGTATGTGTATTAGTTTAAGGACTGGTCATCTTTTTTATTCCCTTGGGATGGCGTTACGCAAAACCTGATAATGATGATGATGATGAGTTTGGTGTTTTATGGCGCAAGAGCCAGTTTTGGCTATACTGCACCAAACATTCATAGGTCTGTGGTCTGGACGGGAGAAGAAGAAAAGGAGAAATTAGATGACAAGAGGGAGGGCCGAAAATAGAGAAAGATCACTGGGGTATATCGGGGTCGTGACACCCGTGTTTACCAAAGATAGTAAACTTTTGGGAAAAGGAAAAGATCACTATGGTACCTCGGGATTGTGACATCCGTACCCACCTAAGGAAGGTGAGCCCCCTGAGGGGTCGCAAAACCTGAAAGGCAGATCTCTGCTGAACAAAAGAAACATGTTTACCAAATTTCAAATCTATAAGTTATTAGGTCAAAAATGGGAATTTCATTTTATAACGCCCCCACAATCTCCTTAAGGAACGACTTTCGCAAAACCTGTTCTTATCAGTTCTCTGCTCAACCAAAGGAACTAGCGTTGTAATGGTCACCCCACGACGTCCATTAGTGTGGGAGAGTCGGAAGGAAGAGAGATGAGCTATATTCAAAACCATTTCTATTTATTTACTATTATGCCAGAACAGTTCTATACTGATGGGTGTAGGCGCTGTCTCGGACAGTGGAATTTTCATCAAAAAAGGGAATAGTATTAGGATCTGTAAGAGAAATACAGACTACTGCTGAGTTTATCAGGCAGAATTCTTAGCTATTGAGGAGGCTTTGAAATTTTACTTTACTGAGAGTGTCAATACAGATATTTGGATATTCAGTGATAGCATCATCTCTGTCTAGCATCTATCTGAATGGTGGAAGGCAGGGTGACAGAACGACAAAGAGTATTGTCCAGCTTTTAAAGAGCTTGGGTTCCAATGTTAAGATCTTTTTTTAGTGGGTACCGTCGCACATAAATGTCTGCGAGAATGAGATTGCAGATGGTTTGGCTCGTGAGGGCAGCCATAAAGATTATATGCATGATGGCTGGCTTACTTTTTCAGAAATTGCTACGCGAGCCAAACAAGATTTTAATTCGTCTTGGAAGCAGGTCCCCGTAAATGAGTGGTACGAAGGAAACCATCATGCTGCTGCTTTTTTTAGGACAGGCAGTAGGCGAGATGAAGCTACTCTTGCTAGGTTTCGTAGCGGATATACTCCAGCTCAACGGCATGCGGCGGGTTTTAAAGTTTACCCTTCTTGTCCGAACTGTAATGCGGCCGAAGCTGCTCCTGCCCCCACATTGGTTTGTATTGGTTGACATAAGAGCCAGATGCTCATGTCCTGCTACAGTTTTTCAATGTTTAAAAATGCACGGGTTCATGGACTTGATCTAGTTGTTTCTGTCATTCAAGTGTAATAAGAAATAACAACAGCAATACTATTATGCACAACAACCCAAATGCTATTAACCAAGTTAAGAAATGCACCAACTACTAAATATGGAAAGCAATATATATATATAGCGAGGTAGACCAGATACAAGAAATCTTAATAAATTGGATCACTTTTGTCCAGGCAATATACCTTTTTATTCCAAGCGACCTAATCCAATTTAATCTTTAATTGATTAAATCGTCAACTTTAATATTACACCAAAAAGCTACGAAGTACTCACGCCTCATTCACGTTTAAATAATCAGTGCTATCCGTTAGCAGTCTAACCTCTCTCTCGTTCTAACTTGAAAATTTAATCTTTACATCCAAGTCTTAATTTTCATGCTCACATCTTCTTCGGGGGAAGGTTTATAATAGAATAATTTTTAAAGACCCAAAACTCCCCAAGATGATTATTAATTGAAAGAACGCGGATAGACCCGTCACAGCCTTCAACATTTTGTGCCGATGAGTCCAATTGTTCCGGTGATTTTGTGATGAGCGACTGAGTCACTTTTCTCCTTGATATATATAGAAATATGTATGAATTTTTGTTAACGACATGAAAAAAAAAATATACAGGATGCACCAGAAATTCCTTTACAATTTGAAAATTCATAGGAAAAAAGGAAGAAATGGTAATAAAGAAGTGAGGTTTGGAAGAAAAGGTTCACAACATTGTCCGATTCTTTCGTAATAATTTAGTTTTAGCAAAAATAGTTTTAACCGTTCCCCCATGAAATCAAAAAGGTGTGTTGTCTGTAATAAAATTCATGCAGAATGGCCCGCTCCATACTATGCCAATCCAATAAAGGGATTTCTATTCACTACACTTGGTGATGACAGAGTGATTGTCCTTACCAACATGGCGAACCTTATGGTGAACAATTGTTATAGCAAGAATTATTTAATAGAGCGTATTTGTAGCGACCTGGAGGTTGTAGATGTGAGAGGATTCGAGGAAGAAACAGACATGATATTAGAATCACTAATTTTATTTAACTTTTAACACTATGGAAATACACTTTAATAACTAAACCTGAGGAGCAATAAGGCATTAATCCGAAGTTACATATCAAATATATGAAAGGCACTTTTCTGGCTCAATCACTTGTACGATCCGGATTTCAGATTGATAGTTCATTCAGCCGTAAAGTGGACGTCTTCCACTGTTCCGTGGATCCTTCCTGTATATTTAATCTTACGATATGCGACCACTAGTCTCTAACCCTAGTTTTTTCACTTACGATAAACTCTTAACCATTACCTCGCCTATTTAACGACTGGCACTTAAATAGAAGTTTGCATTTGCATAAAACTAAGTCATGTCTACGGAAAGTGGTTTTTAAACTAATCTTACAGTTGAAAAGTGTATTTTCCCCAAGAGGATTAGTAGAAGCTCGAATAGAATTCGTTACATATTGTCTTCCTGTACATCGTGTTTTGGATTGTGAACACACTCTTCTGGTGATGTTTTTAATTAAAAATATTTCATCCACTGAAAGAATTACGATTTTCTTGTGTTCCCTTTCTTGCAAACCGCACTTCTTTATCATCATTTCTTCCTTTCTAATGAATTTTTAAATTTTAAGGTATCCGAACACGTTTGGAGTACTTTTTGTCAACATAGTACATTTAAGCGTTATAAATACTTTTCTAGGACTCAATACCAATATTAACTAACAATATTTAAAATAAATTGCCTAAATTTCACAAAAATCACAATTATATATGAAATTTTAGCAATATTTTTGTAAAAATTCAATGCAATTAGAGAAAAAAGTAATAAACACATTAGTAAAAGTATCATTAAAACAAAATAGATACATTTATCTAGAAAATATACTGAAATTGTAATGTTTTATTAAAATTTGAAAATTTTAGAGCTGATTGAGTAAATATTATAAGAAAAGTCACATTCTTTATGAGACCATTATTTAAATAACAAGCCATAACTCTCAAAAAGTATTCATACACAATAAGAGATATTTTAGTACATTCCCTAAGAAATAACATAAATATCAGGTTTAAAAAGTTTTATAGAAATACATTCGTAATATTTTGAGTTATTAGACTCGCCATGATACATTTTGAACATTTTAAATGCCCACTTCTGTTAGATCAAAGGCCCACTCTCTTCCGGTTTTTCTAACTTTA
Organism: Trichonephila inaurata madagascariensis; assembly: GCA_019973955.1. Taxonomy (NCBI): domain Eukaryota; kingdom Metazoa; phylum Arthropoda; class Arachnida; order Araneae; family Nephilidae; genus Trichonephila; species Trichonephila inaurata. The sequence goes on along the minus strand of BMAV01001283.1, from coordinate 101,493 downwards.
TAAAATTGATTGCAACTTGGAATCTAGGTAGCGTAGAAACAAAACAAAGTATGTTTTGTAAAGCCAAAAGATAGCTCTATATATTCAATAAAATAAAAAACAAAAATATTTGTATTGACCGAATTTGGTCATTTTCAACGTGTTCGGATAACTCAAGCGAAATTTTAGCTTATCCAGTGTATTTATGTATAATATCATTTAGTGGGTTAGGATTTAACTGCTTTTATTTTTATCCGTATGTTTTTTTTTATTTCCAAAAGTAAAGTTTGAAGAAAATTTAGGGTGAACGCAATTAACACAGTCTCTAGAACAAGTAATACTTTCTAAATTAAATCCGGAACTAGACACATAATTATAAAGATGTAGCTCTTTCTTTAAATCTTTCTTCATTACACACAATTAGAAAAAAAACAACTTTAAATTCAAAGTGAAAAATAAACCAATTAAAAGCAATTTTCTTCTTCTAGAATTACTTTGCTTACTCTAGAGGAAGTTCAATTATTCCTTGTTTTTAATTAATTTTTTTATTTTTCTTTTTTAAAAATATTCGATGAATAGATTACAATGGCATTAATTAATCAAAATTGAGGACAATAAATGATTTCATTGTATAACTTTATTTGTAATTAATTTTGAATCGAAAGTATGTAATCAGGCTTTTTTTTTAAATAAATAAAACGATTTTTTTTTTACGATCGACATATTTTATTCTGAAATTAATCAGTATTCCACTTTTAAAGTAATAAACATTTTTTGTCGATATCTTTCAACGGAAAGTCACTTTGAAAATAAGCTGTATTTCATTTGAAAAGTACTTATAAAACTACTTCTTATGATTAGATGCTTAATCAGAAAATTAATAAGTAAAAAAATAATTTGTTTTGAGTTATTTTTCACACACAAAATTAAAATTTATAACATTTTGTTTAAAGCAGTATATTTTTCTAAGTGAAGATCTATATCATATTCTCTTAAAACATACAGGAGAAAATGATCTTTTAATTAAAACGTATATTTGTTTTATATTAGAATATTAATTAGATTTTGTTCATTAGATTTTGTCAAAATTGACCTAGCAGTTCAAGTCACAAAGAATTAAATTTTGTGCATGACTTCTGATCCAAAAACTACCGTTTTTTCTCTCTAATATTTTTGTGACTTACCATCTCTGAATTTTCAGAAAAATGCTCCTTGCAAAAATTTTACTAGTGTAAAAATTTCATTTATAGCTTTAAAGGTTAATTCAAATTTTAAAAAGAGTATTTTCCGTATTCGATAGTTTTAATCAAGGAATAGTTTTAAAATTATATAACAATTTAAATAATAATTTCAAAATTTTGAACTATAGAATTATTTTGCGTGTGGATTATAAAATTTACTAACTACACTTTTTTTTATGGATTAATACATTTCATTTCCAAAATTAGCTTGTATTATTTGATTTTCTGATTATATAATTGCGATTGATTATCTGAATCGGACCAACATTATAGTTGCCCGTCCGGTGTAGTTGTTAGCGACACTGACTGCTGTGACGTAGCGTCTGGGTTCGAGTCCCGGAGAAGACATGGAATTTTGTTGATGAATAGTGCCTTTGCGGCATGGGGGTACTCTCAACAGAGCCATCGAGCCACAAGACCTTTCGCGAGGTTGGTGGAAGAAGCAGAACGGTCGGAGGACCCTGCTCACCTCCAGGATGGTATTCCTCAAAATTGGATTGGAACCGGGCCAAAACGTATTGTCATCTGTATGTTGCTCAAAGTAACTAAAAGCTTTACTAACTGTTATTGCCTCAAATATCAATTGCTGTAATAAAGCGTTGAAACGAGAAGTTATCTGCTGAATTCCCCTGGCATATTTCATATTAATCAATTTCATAATTAATATTTAAGTTTACTTTATTAATCCACTTAGCAATTTATAAATATTAAAAGTTTTATTTTTGAAATACACACATTTTGTCCCTCGTTTTAAAGCAAACAAGAATAACGCACAATTTTCCACGAATTGGATAACTCATGAATAGTACTTTACTAATATTGTAGAATATAGAATTTTTGCAAAATTTTCTTATGGTAATCGTATGTAACAACATTTTAGATGGGTGACCCCTACCCCCGCAGGATGATTTTCCTCTGAAGTGGGGTGGAATCGAGTTCAATCAAACAACCACCTGTATGGTGCTCAAGGCTATGGCCAATGACAGGTGTACATCTAGAAGCCCAACCTGTCTCAGACAACTTTTCTTCTTTCCCTTTGAGAAGAACAAGACAACAGCAACCGATATATTTTTTTTATGATATTTTAAACATTTATTTTAAAAAGAAACTCAATTCATTTTTAGCCTCTACTTTCACTTCAATATTGTTCATGCGCGTTTTTTATTTGTATACTGTGTTGCGGAATTCGACGAACACATTGAGAGCGACATACCCCTGAAGTGGCTCCTAAGAATGTGGGAGAAGTAAAAGCAGAACCAGAAACTTCCATTATAACCAATATTCATTTTTACTCAAGCACACTAATCAACAACAGTTTAACCTTCAAGTAAATGTCCTAAGAGTGATAGGGAGAAAGCAATAAACCTTAAGTGAACAAGCGCAAGTAACCGGTTTAACTTAATTAATCTATCGTTGACTACAAATCCCTAATCCCCTAATTTAATACAGTGACAAACACCGCTCTTAACCATAGGCTGCGAAAATCAACTTTATTCTATCTCACCTTCGTGGCAACTGTAACAGTTTCTCGGCTCCTTCTTCCTACAATTACAACTCTGACTTTATATAATCGAGCTAATCTACATATCAGGGTGTTTTCTTGAAAGGGATGGCTGTGAATTAAATGCGAATGGTAGCCCAATCATTCCCCAAGAGGATTAGTGAGAAGATCGCGTAAAAATCCGTCATAACATTCAGATGGGTCATAGGAGGTAGCTAGGGGATGCCAAATCAACAAAACAGAGGGGTGATAGTAGGTAGCCTGGGGACAAATCAATGTAGAACACGAGGTCTCAGACCCTGTTGAGTCGGAGTAATACGCAGAAACAGTTATGAAGGTTGTGAAGTCGATCGGAATGAAAAGGGGAAATACGAGAAGTAAGAAATACATTTGTAAGACGTAAAGCATGTTTACAATACGAACAACGCATCACAGCTTGATGTTAGATTTGCAAAAATAAGTGATTGTTACAGGAATTGTGTTCGAAGTTCTGCCATGTAAATCATAGCACAGCCGACACTGGCGGGCGAAAGATTGTTCGATACGTTCAAACGAATCCATTGCGCTGGTGATGTCAGCTGAAGAGACGACGATCTGTGTCGTGAGATCCTCCACTGCAACCACTGGTGACTCATACACAAGCTATTTTAGCTGGCCCCAGGAGAAGAAATCCAAGGAACTGAGGTCGAGGGAACGTGGAGGTAAGCAATATATCCGCCGCGTCCCCCTACTTCCCGGGATATGTAGCATGGAAGTGGTTACTCACCGTATTCGAAGAATGTTCTGGTTCTCCGTCTTGCATGGGCCACTTGTTCTGGTGCTCAGTGGCTGGTACGCTCTGAAGCAACTCCAGAAGAAATGGGAAATTAACATACGTGCATGTTTCTGCAAACCTACCGCAGCTCTCCAAATGCCCTCATTCGTTTGCCACACTTCCCTCTTCCAGCTCATTGTGCTCCTGATGGCTACTATTATCACGACATATTCTATGATAATTAGTCATTCCCAAGTTGTCTAATATCACCCCTATGAATTTGTTGGAAGAATTCGGCAACACCCTGTATATTCCAAATTATCGAAAAACATCTGACGGCTGAGGTTCAAAATTTTTGAACAAGCCTCCGAAAAATAATAAACAAACTAAGTAACTTTCACACGGTTCTACAGTTTAAGTAAGTTAAATTAGTTGTGTATAACATTTTGATTTTAAAATTAAGTCTAGACATATTTTGCTTGCACTTCATAATTGAAAATTCGTTTCGAATAAATCTACTATATTGTTCGAATAGATTGGAACAAACATATTTTTCTTGTTTAAGTTGGTATGTGATTACTAGTGATGTCCTGAACCACCTCAAACCCGTTATATCTGCCTTTAGGTAGTGTGACAGATCGACTTTAACAATAATGTATTCATTTTAATGCATCAGGAGCTCAGTTGTGAGCAATTCAGAGGGGCAGCTGATAATATCAATTTTACGTTCTGAACAAGACGCGTTACTTTTACTTGTTCAAAAATGGATATTACTCCGAGGAGCCATTTTAAATTAAATCGATCTCAATGAACACACTTCTATGAGTGTGAGAGATATAACTACAGCAGATGGTGGAATCGAATTAAGTGTTTTCAGAACATTTCAAAGTTCTGGATCATCATCTCCAAAAAGAAAAGAAAAATGTGTGGACAAGTTGAAAACTGCTCCAAGAATTGATAATATTTTAATAAGAAGTAGCAAAATAAATCCTAGAAAGACAAGCAAAGACATTTGAAGGGATTTATTGGATAATGGTGTTTGTAAGGGTGAACCCCTTGGCTGCCTTTCTCTTAGATTATCAGCATGAGCTAGAGGTGAGGGATTAAATGAGGAACCAGATACAGCCATAATCTTAATCTTACTTTATTAAGATCTTAACTTAACCCCCCCCCCCCCAATAACAGATTAGGCAATAATATGATATGTGAGAGAATCTACGGTGGCGAAATACACAATATATAATACCGAAATAACGTAACCCTGACCACTATCAATAACTAACTCGCCTAACCTCAATTTCAATGTAAACACAGATCCGAATATTAAAATGGCAACTCCTACCTTAATGTCCAACGAAGCAGCAATCTGCCGGATCCTAACTGAAGTTGCGGTTCACTGGCGTGGAATAGTTCCACCTTGACTAAAGGCTCTCTGTCACGGGTAACCTCTCTGGACTGTCACTTAACTTCTCGAAATACTCTTTACACTTGCAACACGGACTACATAGCACTCCCCAAATGTGTGTGCCACTCGCTTACTCTAAACTTCTGTTATTTAAAAGCTTCCTAATTTGCATCTTTCATTCACGTTTTACCTCTCGCATCGGTTGGAAAAGGATTGCCATTTCTTATGGTTCAAAAGGACGTCTTAATGAAAAAACGCGCGAGCCTCTCACATGTTGAAGAAGTACCTCAATTGCACGGAAAGGACTTCTGGAAGGTGGCCTTCAGGCAACAAGACTGAGGAAAAAAACTATTTCCATCTCAGAAAAAGATGAAAAAATGTTTAGCATGGACCAAAAAATACCGATAATGAATAGTTAATGACTGGAAGAAGGTTATTTTGAGTGATGAAACATTTATTTGTACAAGGATACAAATCATGTGTAATTAGACGAAGTGAAGTTAAAACTTAGTTACCAGATCATATAGAACAGATTGTAAAAACACCCTTCTAAACAAATGTTTTGAGGGTTTTTTCACAACAAATGGCCCTGGAAACTTAGTTTCTCTTAAATGATCAATTTCGTCAAATAAATAGACGTATTATGTAATAAGATTTTTCCTTTCATGTAAACATTTAATGGGACATTTCAACATGACGGCCCCTTGTAACAATGCGAAATTGGTCCATACTTTTATGTGGAAAGAAAAAATAAAAGTGCTAGATTGGCTTGAAAATTCCCCAGACATAAATCCTATTGAAAACTAAAGGCATATTCTCAAGAATCGTTTCGATAAGATGCACGACAACAGAGCAAATGATAAAAATGGCAATACTGGTGTGTTTCTACGATGATGAAATCAAGAACATGTGTTCTACTCTATTGGAGTCAATGAAAAGGTCATTTCTGCTTAAGGAAGACATACTTCGTATACTAATATACTGATTTTTCAGTCTGTTTAAGGCCTAGGTGGGCATTACGTCGATTGCAATCGACCGGTGGACTGCAAAAACATTTTGGTGTGACCGACTGAAGATTTTAGCTGTTAGTAATTATATATGAAAATATTCAAGATTAGTTGAAGTATGCAGACTATATAAGTCTTCTACAGAGACTATAACAACGAAAACCTACTTTAGATAAATATGTTTTATTTTTTTATGTATTTTGAATTGTTTCATAACAAACGCATCATTTGCTATTATTATTTTATTTGTATCTTGCGTTTTGCTTTAAATGCAGTTTTAAAAGTGTTAGTTCTTTTATTTTATTTCTGTAGGTAAGTATATATTCCGTATTTATTATATTAAGTTATAAAATAAATATTGTAGACCATTTTTCCTACCTCACCACACCTACGACATTGGGCATTGGCACACACAAGAATTTTTCAAGGCGGGAGGGGTCGAGCCTCGAAAGTCTACCATTCTGGTATCATACCCCAATATGCAGTGAAACATATTTTTTGATTTTGTAGATTGTAGGGAACAAAAAAACAGTAAGAAATGAATTACTGAATAAATAATCAGTATTATTTAATAAAAAATTATTAATAACAAATTAATAAGTTTGTTACATAGGACTAAAATCAAGGAAGTGGCCGGACCCGTGGACCCCTCCCCCTCCTTGTATGTACCACTTACCCTGGGTGGACCGTAACACCTTAAAAAATATAGAGGTAGCCCGCGTACGCTGGAAAAGTCTGCCCACCCCTGGTTTAAGGTATGTAACGACAAAAAGCTAAGGTCTTAGATAAACAGTATATTTTTCTAAAAAGTTAACAAAATAGCAAGCATTTCTTTTTTCATTTCTTGTTCTTGAGCAGCAAATGACATTTAAATGTTTATTGCATTATATTGCTCTAAATTACTTTTCTCTTTCTGTGGTGTTTTAGAAAAGGTATAAATTTTAAAGTCTTTGTAAAACATCGATATACTGCCATACTTCAGACGAGTCTGTTTCAAGAGTGTCATTTTTTTTTATTTTCAAGTAAGTTTTACTGCAGTTAATTTGTGCGGAATGATTGTTTTGGTTTTTAAAAAGACAGTCAATTCACCCTGAAGGGACGTAGTGAACCTTGATGTTCTTTAATTAAAAAAACACGCTGTTAGTTTGTGTTATTTCTTGCACTAATTAAAGATATATGTTTAGAAGACTTGCCTTTCGGAATACTTTCTAGAGATTAACTATAAATAAAATGATAAACGCATGAAAATGTCCAACGTAATACATGGATAATATAGAAGAAGTGTTACAATTTCAAACATTTTAATGTAGTATTTTTTCTCATGCACATAGAGATAATAATAAAATGCGTCCTTTTAGATACGAAATAAATTCTGTAGTATATTGGTTCGTTATCAAAGTATTTTTAAGCGTAGCATAATCAGGATTAAAATATAATTGCAACATAAATGAATTAATGTTAAATATTTATAAACATAAAACATAATTTATTTTTTTTTAAAAAAAATAAGTCTTAAGCTACCAGCCGTTACCCATCCAAATCGTTGGGTATTTATTTCATGATTATATATATATATATATATATATATATA
>BMAV01001283.1:57336-89336 GCA_019973955.1 Trichonephila inaurata madagascariensis | reverse complement strand
ATCGAACAAAAAAATTATAGTTTAACAAACTAAAAAACACCCTTTTATAGTTAATCGAATTGAAAAGTAAAAACTAATTCTTAATATAAGAATACGATGATTAACGAGAAAATTAATGTCATTGTGGTAAAAGCGTGTAGTGCTTTGAACTACATTTTTACACTGCATTTCGGAATAGAATTAGTAAAAATTATAATAATTGATATCCAGCACACCACTCTTTTACCACAATGACATTAATTTTCTAGAAATTACTTCATTTTACTTTATTCTTATATTAAAAATAGTTTTTTCTACTTTTATGTTCGATTAACTATAAAAGCGTGTTTTTTATTTTTTTTAAACTATAAGTTATTCAACTAAACCATCAATGTCTCCTGAATCATGCTTTCATGTTTCATAGGAAATTTTATGCGCAATTTTCAAGTCTTTTAGGCCATTTGAGCCCTGATAACGTTGAAGATTTGATTTACTTTATCTGACATCAGTGCGTTATATTTGGGAATTTTTTAAAGCATAATATTTATACTACGAAACTGGATTATTCTGATGTATCATCAATCATTTCCGCATGTAATTATTACAGTAAAAACATCAGAATAAATTACTTTAAGTGCCTACGGTCTTCATAGAAAAGGATTAATTTAATCTTGCACAGAAACGTGTCTAAAAGTTCTTTAAACCGTAAGCGAGTTAATTTGATGAAAAGGATATGTGATAAGCAAAGAAACGAGTATATCTTCAATATTTTAAGGCATTTTTAATTAATTTAAATGCGCGCATTTCCTTTTCTGTAACAAGTTTAGTTTTTTGCAAAGGTGTGTGAGACATGATAAAACAGTAACGATTGCACTTTGATTATTGCTTAAATAAGGATATTTCATTACTTTTTTCTATTAAAATATAAAGTGAGTTGACTATATTATTAAAAAGATTAATTATACATATTTTATACTTTTCATAAAATACACAGTCGGACTTCTATATAACGAAGTCACTAAATCCCGGAAAAAATTTCGTTATATGGAAAATTCGTTATATAGAGTTTCATCTTTTAATATACTTTAAAGACCACATAAAACAAATTTTAAATTTATAAACACTATGTCATTAAAAAAAGTAATTATTCACATCTTTTTAAAATTTAATATATGTTTATTTTATATATCTTACCCAATAAAGGAAAAAAGATAGGGGGGAAAAATGCAAGGAAAACAAGAAAAAAGAATGTCGAAGAATACACTGTATTTTCAATGTTAAGAAAATAATTTTATACTAAAATTTATGAATTTTAAGGACTTCTAATTTAGAGCATAGAAGTAATATTAAACATACATTATTTTATAACTAGAACACGGAGACACAGGACAGCTCCACTGAGTGAGAAAGAGGATATCGAAGATGTTTCTGGTGAACTGAACAATGGGGATTGAAGGTTGCCTTTCTTGGATGAAACGTCCAGAACTCTATTGTTCTCGGCCGGATAGGATCTAATAAAACTAGTTCAAGATTTATGACCACCATAAAATGTGTTAAAGAGAGAATAACTTGAAATGTACAGAAGTAATTTTAAAATAAGGAAAAAAAAATTGTATTACTAAAGAAAAAAAAGTGTTTGTGCTTATGACAACACAATAGAAGTGGTAACTTCAAATTTTATAATGTTATTTCAGAGTTTAGTTAGGTGAATGAAAAACAAGGATATGTGTTAGTATTGTCCTATAAAAATATTTATTCATATGTCTGTACTCATAAAGTAATATTTTTGTGCGAAATATACAATAATATTTGGGAATTAATTGTATTCTAAGAGGAAACAATAGGTTTATTGTAGCTGAAATAGGTTATACAAATTCTTTAGATTCAAAATTTTATTTAAATATCTATAAAAAAACTCCGTCAAGCTTTGTTCCGTACTTTCTCGTGCTTCATTTGGATCATTTAACATAATTAAATTGAATTTTGATTTTAAAAAATCAACTAAAGGTTTTGATTTGTCTTTTGAAAACTCCACTTTAATATTGCCACTTAAAATCATAGGTAATTTGTTCAGAAGACCCGTTCAGGCTTTGTGAATTTTGGTTGTAATTTAGCAATATTTAATTCCATTCATGAATTAATTTAAGCAAAGAGATACATAGTATGGCAGGTAGTTGATTGGGAAGAGAGGAATCTAGGTCAAAACCTTTAAAAAGGGATTTAATCAGAAGATTTATATCACATAATCTCTGGCTTATACTAGCTCTTTTGTCATTGTATGGGAGTTTTGTACAAATATATTCGGTGTTACTGCAAGGAAAGTCTTCTTAATTATATTTTGTTTTCTTGTATTTAAATTACTTAAAGTAACTTTTTCTTAATACTTGTATACTTAATCTTGTTATTTTAAATTTTTAATTGTTTTAATTTTCTTTTTAGACTCAAAGTATATTTAAGCAATGTGATTAATAGAACAATTTGTTCATTACCTTTCCGATTCTCTTACAAAAATAGATTTTTATTCTTAAAATTATTGCAATATTCCTCATGATAATGCGGGATTCTTTCTAATCGTAGTTGAAGCATGATAATGAAACATAATAATTTTAAAAAATTGGCTTAGAGAGAAAAAGAAATCCTACACTAAAATTAAGCATAAAATGTAGAAAAAGGACCAATTTTTTTAGAACTAGTAAATAGTGTTATTATCATTAGGAATTTTGCAGTGATCTTAAGAATAAAAATCTATTTTTGTAAGCGAATCGGAATAGCAATGAACAAATTGTTCTATTAATCACATTACTTAAATATTCTTTGGGTATAAAAAGAAAATTAAAACAATTAAAAATTTAAAATAAGAAAATTAAGTATACAGGTATTAAGAAAAAGTTACATTAAATAATTTAAATACAAGAAAACAAAATATAATTAAGAAAACTTTCCTTGCAGCAGCACCAAATATAATTGCACAAAACTCCCATACAATGACAAAAGAGCTAGTATAAGCCAGAGTATATGTGATATAAATCTTCTGATTAAATCCCTTTTTAAAGGTTTTCATCTAGATTCCTCTCTTCTCAATCAACTACCTGTCATACTATCTATCTCTTTGCTGAAATTAATTCATGAATGGAATTAAATATTGCTAAATTACAACCCCAAAATTCACAAAGCCGGAACGGTTCTTCTGAACAAATTACCTATGATTTTAAGTGGCAATATTAAAAATGGAGTTTTCAAAAGACAAATCAAAACCTTTAGTTGATTTTTTAAAATCAAAATTCAATTTAACTATGTCAAATGATCCAAATGAAGCACGAGGAAGTACGGAGCAACGCTTGACGGAATTTTTTTTTATAGATATTTAAATGAAATTTTGAATCTAATGGATTTATAACCTATTTCAGCTACCATATACCTATTGTTTACTTCTTAGAATACAAAATATTCCCAAATATTATTGTATATTTCGCACAAAAATATTACTTTTTGAGTACAGACATATGGATAAATAGTTTTATAGGGCAATACTAACATCCCCCTGTGTTTTATTCACCTTACTAAACACTGAAATAACATAAAATTTGAAGTTATCACTTCTATCGTGTGGTCATACGCACAAACACTTTTTTTGTTTTGTTTAAAAATAGGTTTTTCTTTCTTTCTTTCTTTCTTTCTTTCTTTCTTTTTTTTTTGTAAAAAATAAATCCCATAACTGCTATTATTTTATCACGCTGCTTCTGTTACTGTGAATCTCTTTTTTTTCTAAATTGAAATTTATCAAATATAAATCGTACTCAAACTTAACGCACGAAAATCTGCAACATCAATTACGATATTCAAACAAACATGCATTGAGATCGACTCGCAAAAACTAAGTGAAAGAGTTGAGAAACAGATATCTTACTAATTAAATAAATTAAACGTTATATGACCATTGCATTATTATTATTATAATACTATCTATGGTTGTATACATGAAAAACAATGAAAACAATAATAATATACTAGTCTGTTTTAAATGTTCACTCCAACAAATGTTTGTAATGGATCCAAATCTAATATAAAGATATATATTTTTATATGCGGCCCGCGGGATTCTAAGTTTTTCTAAAGTGGCCCGCGAGGTCATTTGGGTTGGCCACCCCTGCCCTAGAAAGAGGTGGTTTTGGGGGAGCCCCACTTAAATCGAAGTTAGGAACTTTACCCTTACTTTTATTGTTGAGGGGACAAACTACCTTTTTCAGAGTGGCGGGGAAAACGTCCCTCCTTTCCTTTTTAGTGGTATGTATGTCCGAATGAAGACGAAAAAAGCTGAATGAGCGTTACATTCTCGAGCGTGACGTTCATTCAAGTTCACTCACCGGCAAATCACGCCAATAGAAGTTATCACTTCAAAAAGTTCGTTATATAGAAAATGCACTTCACTATAGAAAGGTTATTTTACGAAGAAAATCATGAAATGTTCAATGTTTCAGGAAAAAGTTTGCTATATAGAAACACTCGCAACATAGAGGTTCGTTATTTTGAGGTTCGACTGTATAACTATGATTTTCTATCAAAATTCATAGCAGCTACAATTTTGGTTGGTATCGCTCTTCACTACAAGATGTTTCTAGCATTATTTATTGTTTTTTGATGAATTATAAAATATTTGAACAATATTTTTATGTTCAATTTATAAAACTGATCCATCTTGTAAAAGGATAATAATTATTTTTTACTAGTATCCGACTAAGTTGAAAGAGTGATTTTTATGTGTTTCATGTTGGGGTCATGAGAAAAAAAATATAAATATTCAGATAGAAAGAATAATATATATAAATAAGAGAGCTTTTTAAATTGTTTATGTAGTGTTTAATTTATCTAACTTATATGAATATTTTTTAACGTGTTTTTTGAAAAATGAGATTTTCATGATAATTTGAGCATGCAAAACGGGACATCTTCAAAAGAATCCAATCAAATTCAATAAAGTTGATAACATATTCGTTATGAACCCCTTGAGGGTATGGTGGACCTTCACAATGTCAAATTTTAGTCAAAATTGCGATTTTGATTTTTGTACTAATAATATTCCTTATATTTCATTGAATAATTCTGTCAAAAAATTTTGTTATTTTGATTAATAAATATTAAGTTATTTTTGTTATTTTACTCAAATAAATATTAAAAATGTACTTTTCTTAGTTCGTAAATTTTCCCTTTTCATTGTTACGTAAAATGCTCCTGGCTTTTCAAATTACGTCATATCTCTTTGAAATTTTCACAACTTTTGAAAGATGATATAATAAATGAATTTGTGCATTAGTTTCCTAAAAAATTTAACGGATCATATTTTGCGTTCTTTTGAATACCTTGAACTTGTGATAATTGGGGAAGATTGGGCAGTATTTTCATCAAATTTTATTCTGCATTTAAAATCCATGCACAGATATATTTTGTTGTTGTTCATATATATATATGTACATATGTTAAAAACTAATACGCAAGGAGAATTTTTAAAAATAGATTAAAAAATTTAATTTTTTTAAAAAAAATTAGTTTATTGTAGAGAGTTTTTTTCTTAAAAAAATATTTTAAATTGGGAAATATAATAATCATTTATTGTATTGAATCCATTTTCAGCTAATTAAGCTAAGAATTTAAGAAATTAGTTTTAATGGTCTACCATCCCCTTAAAGTGTAACAAATCGCAGGTTTTAAAAAAAAAGTTTTTCTTGGGTCATATTTAATCACATTTTACTGCCGTTTTTAACTTATAACATAAAGTATTTTTGACGAAAAATCGTTAAAATTAAATTTAAATGCTTCTAAAATATTTATTTTTTAAAATATTTTTGACCCTGTGGCTTGGACACTTCAGATGGATCAAGTAGTACGTCAATTAAATCAAAATTGCATTATGTCGAAAAAAAATTTAGCTATCACAATTTTCTAAACTTTGAAAATTTTGCTAAAATTTCCTAATTTATTTTTAAAAAAAAGGGTGTGATATATGTTATTTATTTAATAATTATGGCTCTTTAAGCCTATTTATGTTCATTAAAACAATAAAATTCTTTTGAAAATCAATTTTTGAAAAATTGGTTTCCCAATCTAGTCGGATGCCTTAAGGAATTCGACAACATTTGGAACTCTGATTTTGAAAAAGCGTATAAATGGATAATGTGTTTGGTATTAAATGTCCGCTAAATTAGAATATACGTATACAAATGTTTTAAAAATTATTTTTATAGTAAAAAATTTATTTAAATGCAATATGCGAAATTCAAACAATAAGAGTCATTGCTACGAAATAAGGGATAAATATTACCATTTTTGAGCCAATAGACTTACAAACGTAAAATTTGGTGGGCATGTGCCTTTCATGGAGTAGAATTCCACTACAAACGGAGTTTTGCGAAAATCGATCCCCAAGATGTGTTTCAGGGGATTGAGGTACGTTATAAATAAACATTCCCATTTTTAAATCAGTAGATCTACAGACTTGAAATTCGGTAGGCATGCTCTTTTCATAGAGTAGACATCCAATACAAAAGGGATATTGTGAAATTCGTCTCCAAGTGGATTGAGAGAGGTTAAGGAGAGTTATAGTAAAAAACTTATTTTTTTTGAACTATTGGATCCCCTACTTGAAATTCAGTAAGTATGTTTCTTTTGTTGTATAGAGAATTGCTGAGAACGGATTTTACGGTAATCGAATCCTATGGGGAGAGAAAGGGAGTTACTGGGCTCATAGATAAAAAAAAATAACGTTTTCGAACTACGAGACATACAGAAATGAATTTTGGTGTGTATGTTTCTTTTGTTGGATTGATATCCTCTGAAAACGGGTCTTACGCAAATCGACTCTCGTTGCTTCCAACGGCAGTCGATTTCCGTAAGACCCGTTTACGAGCTTAGTAATAAAAATACTTCTCTCCATTTTTGTACTATTAGATTTAGAATTGAAATTTGACAAGCATGTTTGTTTTATTCAGAATGAGATCTACTAGAAGTGAGTGTTACGGGAATCCAATTTAGGTGACGGCAGTACGAGAGAGCACGAAAGATAACTATACTTCAATTTTCGAAATTATTATTTAGAAGTCCTGTCCTTTTTAAACAGGTGAGTTATAAGAATGTCGTTCAGTACAATTGAATATTTAATGCTAGTATAATTAGATATCATTAATTATATATATATATATATATATATACATTTACCCAGCGATATAAATATTCAGCGAAGTGGGCAAGTAGCAGCTCTCCAGAATATATATATAATCGCAGAAACTATTTATAAACAATAATAAAAAAAAACTAAAAGATCAATCTATTTTATAAATAAAACAGTGCAATGACTACACTGTAAGAGGGATAAAAAAAATGGAATAAATACCATTAGTTTATTTTATCTATGCAAATTCGATAAGTGATCTGCAAACACAACAATGAAATTGCTTTGATTAAAGATCAAGATTGGAAAAGAAAATTCCCGAATTTAATATCGTTGTTTTGATATTTAATATCTCTTATTTGTTTTCACATTCTACAAAACAAACTCAAAACATAAATGAATTATTCAATGCATTATTCGAAAAATGGAAGAAAAATAAATTATACCGCTTAATCCAAGCGTATTCTCTGATTATGTTCTTCCAATTTAAAATGGAAGAATTAAAATAAATAAAATAGAGCATTTCACATATTTCAAAGCGGGAAAAAATAAGATAATTTATATGCAAATGAATAAGCAGCCTCGCAATTGAAGTATGGAACTAATTTCTAAAGTGTCTCTTTTATAAGGTTTCTTGGCGCTATGTCTTATGGGTACAAAGAGCTCATAAGTTGGGAAAATTCTAATTATCAGAATTACTACACTTACGCCTGTCGGGAAAGAGTTAAATTAATTCTAAATGTGCTTAAGAAAATGAAACTTTAGTTAAGTAAAGAGTATCTTAACTATTTCGGTTTAATAATCCGATCTTGTTAATTAAGCTGTTTCATTACTGCTAAGTTCATTTGAAATGCTCAGATTCAAGAATAAGTATTTTTAATAAGGTTTCCTTCAAATCTGTAGGAAAATGAAACAACTCAATGTTTCCGACTTTTTTGGTTGTGTGTAGATGTAAATAGAATTGTTTAAAATGGAATGAAATTTATCTTCTCTGGGGTTACAAGGTTGTTAATGAAGGCGTATGAGGTGAAAATATAAACAATTTCGGATTAGATACAATTCTTTGTGGTTAAAATTATATAATTCGATTCTTTTACACATTATTGATAAGGAAATGGGGTTTCAAAAAAGTATAAAATGTTTAAAATATAATCATAATTTTGAAATTTATAAGCATATGAAAATAATAAACTCTTTTGTAAAACATATTAATTAAGGTCTGCGTTGCGCATGATATGTTCTAAAATAGTAGCTCTAATTAACAGAAAGAAGTTGGTTTATATAGTTAAATATATCCTTACTACACTGTAGCTAATTTTATATAAATAGAACAACAAATTATATTTTTTAAAAAAGGAAAAATTTACATATTGATTTTTTTTTAAATTTCAATATTTTTCAATATTTTGAAATAAAAAAGATATATAATACTAAAATTGGGCAGGGTTTACAAAGTATGATACACTTTAGAATTATATAAGGTTTCACGCATCAAAGGCTTCCATTTAAGAAAATAACATGTGTAACGTAAAATTTATTTAATATTAATTGCAGAAATGTTTCATATTTTCATATGCTTATAGTTTTTAAAATTATGATTATATTGTAAACATTTTACACCTATTTGAAACCTCCTTTTCTTATAAATTATACGTAAAATAATGGAGATTTTTAATTTTAAATTCAAAGCATTATATCTATTTGAAAATTGTTTATATTTTCAGCTCTCGAAACAAAATTAACACATCTGAGACCTCTTAATGATGCGTAAAACGAATTGTAGTAAGACAATTATTTCTAAAATGTATATGAATAAGCTGAAGTACACATTCTTTTTTCATAAGTTTTTAAAATAAGGTATTAACAATATCAAGCTAGTTAACCAAAAAAATATTTTAACGATTGTGTTGCCAACGCTAGAGCTTAATTCTTGAAAAAAGAGTGCTTTTTGCAATAGTTTACCTACAAATTTAGGTACAAAGAACAAATAAATTAATTCATATAATATCAAAGGCTAATCCAACAGTAATATGAATTAGTGTCACAGCAAATATTCTGATGTAATATGCGCAGAACAATGCGCAATAATCTTCATTATAAAAGGGGAAAATTCGCTTTCAGAGTAATTAAAATTTTGTATGAAATTTATTAATTCATGCATTACATCATACTTTTTTTAAAGTGAACAAAACGCTTTTTAAGTATAAAATTGCATATATATTAGATCGATAAATTTTCAATGGAATTTTAAATTAAATTAATGGATTTCTTTCAATGAAACGATTTAAAAAACAAAAGAAGTAAAATAATCGACGATATTTTAAACATTAGTTTCAACAAAATAAAAGAGTGTTCTCAAACATTAGAAGGCTCCATCATACTACCTCTGACAATAAAGTTCGGTGAATAGTCCTGTAACATTAAAGAACTATCACGCTCACAGTAACTGTAAACATCACGCACACAGTTAATCGACGATCTTTCGTGAATAATTTACTCACCTTCTCAATGTTTTCTTCCCTGATGGAGGTCACCAGTCTCTCGCTACGGGGGTTGTCAGAAACACTTTCCCAGCCTTTGAGAAAACGGGTGGACCACTCGTACACACGCTTCAGGGACTGTGCTGGATTTTTATAAACACGTACTAGTACTGCAGATTTTCTGTCAAAGTCTGGTCAAGCTTAAAATAAAACTTTAAATTGATCTTTTGTTCGTTCATTTTCCTGTTCTCAGCTTGGAACCCCACACGAAACAAGCACTTTGTAAAATAAGTCATACACGCAACACAAACGACGCTCAACTGAACAACGGTGGGGACAGATGGTCAGCACCTGCCACTACGCATGTGAAGTATTTTGTTTCGCCAGTGTTGCCTGATCGGCCGTTCTGACTTCATTTGTCGAATTTTATTGTCAGAGGTTGTATTTAAAATAGTAACGACATTTCACCGTATTTTCAATGATCAATATATTTGCAGATTTCTTAGAAAATTAGGCTTTTACAAAACGAAATAAGAATTAAGATAGCCTTTAAGTCAAATGAACTATTTCATAGATTCTTAACTTCAATAATTAGATAAAGTGAACCCTTAGATAGAGATAAACATAATGATTTTACAATTTTCATGTAAATAATGTAACAACTTCAGCTCACGCGCCTTTGTGAGGGTTTATGGAGGATCCCTTTTAAAACAAACATTTTTTATTTAATACCTCAATCGCAAACCTTAACAATCTTTACTTTAACACTAGAGCGTCCATCGGTGTCAATTTGACACCGGAGCCTGTTTACTTTGTTCTCTTTTCCGCATTTTTGCAGGGAATTCGAAAATTTTCCGTAACTTTCAATCATTTTCCATAGTGATTACACAGAAAAAGTTGAGTTGTTTTGGATTAATTAGGAATGATTTTGCAACTAAATATACCTAGAAAGTACACTGGTGTGACTTCGACACCAAGGTAATTTATAATTATGCAATGTTGTTCAACAAAATATAGTCCACTAAGTAAATACTATGAGTAAAACAAACTTCGCAAAGTTCTATTGCACATTTTTTTTACTTTAAACGCAGTGTTTTATGAGTTCTTAGTGGAAATAAATCGATTATACTAAAAATGTTGTGTCTAAGTGTTAAGTTACGTAGGACTTGCTTATCTGATCATAAAAAAAAATCGCTGAAAGGATGGTTCTGAGAAAGGTTTAACCCCTGATGAAATTGCTAATTTGTTGCTAGAGCTTTCTGAGAATGAATTGATTCTAAATTAAATCCCGATGATAACACAAGATTGAATGAAAATGAGTATGAAGAATCTGAAGAAAGGGCAGATGTAATTGTTAATATTCCTGTAAATTCTTATATATATGTCGCTAGGGATGACACAGAATGGATACCGCTTAATAGTAATGTTCCTGGCAGATTTGCGACTCGAAATGGTTTGCGACAAAGCAGTGATCCAACAAGATTTGCGAAACATAATGTCAAAATCAGTTTTTTATGTTATAAACTTTATACCATAAAGGGCCCTTTATACCATATGACACTTTATACTATAAAGGGTCATAATATATGATAATTACATGAAATAATATTAAGGTATCCGACTACGTTCAGAGCCGTGATTTTAAAAAAGCGCATAAATGAATAATTTTCATGATATTTAGTGTCACTTAGATTAGAATACATGTATAAAATTGTTTTAAGGACATTTTGACAAAAAGATTATTTAAATACAATGTTTTGTCAAAAAATTAACATAGAATAACTTTTTTTCAAAATCTCCTTTTATAAAAATGCTTCTAAAATAATAATATTTTGTGTATGTCTGCTTATATAAAGTAAAGACTTCTCCAGAGAGTCTGAACTATTTTTTTGGAAAAAATCACATTATTTTCAGAGTTACAACCCATTGAAATAATTATCGGCGTTTTCTTTCTTCAAATTTCTCCCCTCTGTTGTCGTAAATCATGGATAAACCCACTTCTAAGTTATATATTTCACAAATTCTAGTTGAGCCTCTGTAAAGAGATCTGAACAAAGATACTGGCAAAATATTTTTATAATAGAAGCATTATTCACAAAAGGACAATATTTTGAAAATGGTTCATTCTATGTTCATTTTTTGTCAAAATAGTGTACTTCAATAGTTTTTTATTATAATAATATTCTTAAGACAATTTTATATACATTTTCTAATCTATGTGACACTAAATATTATAAATAGTATCCATGTATACGCTTTTGCAAAATCACGGTTCCGAACGTAAGGACTACTGAACAGTAGTCCTGCAATTATTTAGTTGAAACAATTACTATAAATATTTTATATCGTGGTGTCAAAATGACAGCGGTGGGAGTTTAAGGGTAATCGAAATCATGGATATTCTAGTGCAGCGTTCCTCAAACTGTGGGGCACACCCTCCTAGGGCGGTGTGATGACCCAACGGGAGGGGAGCTGATGGATGGCTGTTGCACCAAGACAATGCACCCGTTCCCATGGCCCTAAGCAAGCTCTAACCAGCAAAAATATTACTATGATGGGGAATCCTCCTTATTCACTTGATTTGGCCCCATGCGACTTTTTTTTATTTTCTACGATTAAATCTTGCTGAAAGCGAATCCATTTAAACTCAGTTGAAGAGGTTCTGCAAAAAACGGAAAAATCTCCTAATGGGACTTCCAAAACCCTCGTTCCAGAACTATTATCAGCAATGGCTGCACCGAGTGCAGAAGTGTGCGAATGCTGAAGGGAACTACTTTGAAGGTGATACTGTCACGGAGAACTGATTCTGTGAATACAATGATTTATCGGACCAGTCTCGTTATTTTTGTGTGTGTGTGTCACACTGTAATGCATAGGCTGTACCATCCATCAGTGTACGAGAGTAAGAAAGAAGATTAGCCATAGTCAAAACAAATACAATTTACTAACAAGTCTCAACAACCTAACAAATCTCAACAACCCAAGTTATATGGGAGTAAAAGCGAGAAAGACGAGATAATTGAATAATTAATTATAAATCGAATCACTTACTTTTGGAACGTCCTAGCAATACGCCTTCTTAATATTTGAAGTTACGTTCTAAGTTAATCTACTTCAATTCAAAGCTATTCGAATTTAAACGGCTTAATGGAGCAAATCGTCAACCTTAAGTACTAAGCAAATAATCTACGATTCACTAACGACTAGCTTTGCGTTAATCACTAACTGCTATATTTTAGCTTCTAATCTCTCTCTCTCTCTCCTTCGATCCTGAAAGCTAATGCTTATATATAAGACTTGATTTGCTTAAGTCACGTCTTCTTCGAAAGAAAGTTTTCAATAGAATAATATTTAGAGAAACCGTTTTACCCCAAGAGGATTAGTAAGAGGTTCGCGAATAGACCCGTTACTCACCTCGTATTTAGCATTTTGTTTTTAAAAAAGCGTAGATCAGATTAAAATGAAATGTAACGATCCCCAATTTTAAAATGAGGAAAAATGTTTTTTTTTAGTCGTGAAACGTTTAAATAAATGTAATTACAAAAACTGTCAATGTAAATCAAGATGTGAAAAACCTTGAAAATGCCCTTAGAGAGAAAAATATATAAAAAAAAGTTTCGAAAAAAATAAAAGTATGGATAATTTTTTCAAGTGAAAAAGTACACGAAGAAAAGTAACTTTCTTTCTTTCTGAATACTGGTATCACCATCTGTTAAGACTGAATGGATTGAAAGAGAATTATGGGATTTCTTAAAAGTTTTTTTCACAATTTTTTTAGTTAAAAGAATACAAAAAAAGTAGCATATTCACAGAGATACAGAACCGGAAAGCGTTGACGGAAACTCTAAATTTAAAAAAGTTTTGACCCAAAACTGGGGAATCACTAGAGTGTAATGATCTTTAAAAATACAAAAGTCTTAGTTGGAACATTTCCAAATCGGTTTAGACTTAACCAAGGTTTAAATGTGTTTTTGAATAATGTTTTGGCAAGCCCTTCTATTTAGATTCTCCTTTTACCATATTTGTCAGTTAGAAACATTTTTACAACTAGATTTGAAATTTAGTTAAGATAGATATGTTGCTCTATTATTTCTAGGGCAATAAATCCTTGTTCATTTGATTTCCTTTCTGCTTACTTCTATTAAATAATCCTTTTATATAGAATTCTCAAGTTAAAAGTTCTTTTTCTGATTTGAGGAAATTGGAACTGAGCAAATCAACATTCATAATTCATTCTGAAAAATGTGATAAAAGTTGAAAGGCATTATGGGATGCTAAGATACGTAAAAACAGAAATCCTTATATATATCGTAATGAACCTCCCGTGCCATCCATTAGTGCAGCGTTTTTCAACTTGGGGAGCGTGACAACTCTACAAGGGGGCGCGAGCATATTGAAAAGTCGAGACAAAAAGATTATTTTGAAAAATTATTAATTTACTGAAAGTAAAAAAACAAAATACATTATTTAAAACAAAAATTAACACTTATATTGATAATTTTTTGCGGTTTATATTTAAACCTTGAGACTGTGCCGATCAAAAGTTTCACGATTCGCTTCGAAATGACAACCGTTTTCCACGTACGCACGCGTATGTGATGTATTGAAGGAGGATGGAGGAATGAAGAAGCAAAAATAATCTGGAATAAGTAAATCCTTCAAAAACATTGTCAAGGTCTTTTTATTGCATTCCAAAGTCTTCGGAATAATTTTATGGATAGCAGTGCCCAGAAAAGATCGTACTTCGGAAAGACATACATATATACGTCTGGGGAAATGAACGCTTTGGCTTAGCGAGACGTTTGTATACTCGGGGGAGGGGGGTTGCTTAAAAGGCTAAAGTCGTATCGTAGTTTTAGCGTCAAAATATAGTATTACTGAATTCAGTAAATTGTTATTGTATGAGAGGGGGGGGGGGGGGAGGAAAATTTTTTGTTTATATATTGGGTCGCGAATTTTGCAACTTTGAGAAGCACTGCATTAGTGTGAGAGGGTCAGAAGGAAGATTAGCCATAGTCAATGGAAACTCTATTAACAATTCTTAATAAAGACACAAATTCAACAACCCAAAGTAAGAAATGCACCAATTGTTAAATATGGGAGAAATAGCGAGGTGGACGAGATGCCAGAAAAATAAACAATAAATCGAATCACTTACGTCCAGGCAATCCACCTTCTAATTCAAATCAACCTAATCTAATTTAACCATTATAATTGACCAGATCGTCAAACTTCATATTAATCAAATAAGTTATGAAGTATTCTTGCCTAACTTCACATTAATCAATCACTGCTAATCTTTAGTATTCTAACCTCTCTCTCTCTAACTCTAGAATTTAATCTTTATATATGTCTTGATTTGCATAATCACATCTTCTTCGGAGGAGAAAAGATTTCAATAGAAAATTTTTTAAAAAACCATTTATTCCCCAAGAGGACTATTAGTTGGAAGAACGCGGATAGACCCGTTACAATATATGTATATCATAACGGGCTATATTGCTATACTTTCCCCATACAGCTTAAGAATAGGTTACAAGAGATTTAACACAAGAACATCCGCCGATGTCGATTGGAACCGGAGTCTGTTTATTTTGTTCTCCTTTCCGCATTTTTACAGGGATTTTGAGAATTTTTCGTGAGAGATTTTACAACTAAAAACACTTATAACGTCCGCTGGTGCCGTTTCGACACCAAGGCAATTAATTATGATTATAAATAGCAGTCACTCAGCAAAGGATAGTTCAAAAAGTAGATACCAATGGTAAAACAATACTTCGGAAGTAGTATCACACATTTATTTGACCTTAAGGTATCCGACTATCGGAACCATGATTTTGCAAAAACGTATAAATGGATAATATTTATGATATTTAGTGTCACTTAGATTAGAAAATGTATGTAAAATTGTTTTAAGAATATTATTACAATAAAAAATTATTTAAGTATAATATTTTGACAAAAAATGAACATAAAATGACCCATTTTCAAAATATTCTCTTTTTGTGAAAAATGCTTCTATTATAATAATATTTTGCCTGTCTATAGCTCAGATCTCTTTACAGAGGCTGAAATAGAACTTTTGATATATATGACTTAGAAGTGAATTTATTCATACTTTATATACTACAGCAAAGGGGAGAAATTTTAAGAAAAAAAAGCCGATAATTATTTCAATAGGTGGTAATTCTGAAAATAATGTAGATTTTTCAAAAATCCTAGTTCAGACTGTCTGGAGAAATCTTTATTTTATATATAAGCAAACTATTATTATTATAGAAGCGCTTTTTATAAAAGGAGAACATTTTGAAAAAAGTTTAATCTAATTTTTTGCCAAAATATTGTATTAAAATATTTCTTTTTCACATAATGTCCTTATAAAACAATTTTATGCATGTATTCTAATTTAAGTGACACAAAATATCATGAAAATTATCCATTTATGCATTTTTTTTTTAAATTTATGATTCCGAACGTAGTCGGATACCTTAAATGCAGTGTTATTCAGTTTCACAGCGGAAACTAGTCAGTTATGCTGAATACGTTGTCTCTAAGTGTTGCGTTACATATTATTTGCTTATTTTCTCAAAAAAAAAAAAATCGTTCAATTTTCGAATTTTGTGCAGACTCGTGCTAAAATAATGACTCGTAGAAAATGCTTAAGTCCTAATAAAATTGCTAATTTGTTGCAAGAGCTTTCTGAGAATGAATCGGATGGTGGTGAGCTGTCTTGTTGTAATTTAGATTCCGTTGAAAACGTAAGATTGTGTGAAAGTGACTGCGAAGAATCTGGAGGAAGTGCAGATGAAATGGATAATACTCGAGTTAATCCTGATATACAGTCGTACATCTATATAACGAAGTCGGTGTTGGAGCCAGTTGTCCTTCCTTACCTTCAGGGCTTGGTCACAGCTTTATTTCAACAGGATAATGCGCAACGACACGTGGCACGCATTGTCCAAAGTTTCTTCGTCAATCACCAGATTGAATTGCTTCCCTGGCCGGCTCGCTCTCCGGATCTTTCGCCGATATAAAACATGTGGTCCATGATTGCTCAACGATTAACCCAGATTACACCCCCAGCTTCCACACCAGATCAACTTTGGCAACGTGTGGAAGCTGCTTGGTCTGCTGTACCCCAAGAACACATCCAAAGTCTCTTTGAATCAATGCTGAGGCGTGTGGCAGTGGTGATCTCAAGCAATGGTGGCTAATCTGGCTACTGATTCTGGCAGAAACCACATTGGACAGAAGTCTATAAATTTAATCATTTGATACTTGGTCAACATGTTATCTACAAAATAAACTTTATTGTGATATCTCTTGTCTTTCTTGGTGTTGCCTTTACGGTGGCCAGCAGTGTAAATCAATTGAAATTGTATCTTCAAGTGACGAAAGCGATTTTAAACAAATTCATCACCGAAAGATGAGCCGTTTTGATTGCGATGAGTAGCCTTGAATTATGTATGAACATTTTAAAAACTTGTCTATGTATACAATGTGAAACTAAAGGTTTTTAAAATGTTTCCATGTGTAACTTAATTATTTATTTTGTCATTGAAGTACTTTCTTTTTTTTTCGTAAGTGATTGACGTATTTTCTAAATGCGACTTTTTTTATGTGGTCTCTCTCCACCAAATACAAAAAAATGTTCTGTAGTATTTCGACGAATTTATTTGTTGTATATAAAAATTTATAAAATTTTCGAATATTTTTCTGCGGTTATTTTTATGCGGTCCCTATCTACCGCACAAAAACAGGTTCTACTGTATTATTACAATTAAAAATAAATTAATAAAATGTTGTTTACTTATGTTTTCATATTTAACACTCTAAGCGGTCTGCACGTAAAGTCTTGCCATTCTGAAGATGCTTCGAAAATGCACCGCACGTATTTTTTTGCCGTCAGGTGGGGTTCTCAAATGCGGTTGAGCCGTATTTTTAAGAATGCGGCTCGGCCGCTTTTGGGAATCTTGCTTGAAGGCAGAAAAAGCATCTCTGGAATGACGGGATTTTACGTGCAGACCACTTGGAGGGTTAAAGAATCAAGTTCAATCGATCATAGTAATTAAATTCATTATTATTAATTAGTTCAAAGAGTCTATCATCGAGATCATTTACTGTCTCTGCCATTCTATTTCTAAATGTATAGGATAAATTATTCTAGGAGGAGACAACGTTTTCAATCAAAATCCCTAACAGAAAAGAAATGAGTGAAACACATTTTTGAGCTTTAACGATACATAAATCGCTATTGTGGTTACCCAGTTAGAACGCGGAAAACTCTTGATTCCACACTTAAACGCTGCAAATCAGCTAATCTGCATATTAACGGCTTTCGAGCTTTAATGGTAACATATACAATCGGACCTCTATTTAACGAGGGCACTAAATCCCGAAAAAAAAGTTCGTTATATGGAAAATTCGTAAAACAGAGGTTAATCTTTGAAAATAATTTATAAACCCACATAAAACAAATTTTAAATTTTTGTACTATATACTATAAAAAGTAATTTTACTCAACTTTTTGTAAACTTTCTTTAATATATATTTATTTTATATATCTTACACATAAAAAAAAGAAAGGAAAACTGCAAGGAAAATAAGAAAAAAAATCTCGAAGAAGAAAGGAACACTGATATGAATTAACACTGCATTTTAAACAATAAAAAAATAATTTTCTTAAAATTAATGAATTTTAAGGACATTTTCTAATTTAAAGCATACAGGTTATTTTAAGCTTAAGTTATTTTATAACTAGAAATTCTAAATATACAAATTACTGTTGAAATACAATTTAAACGCCGAGAATTCTATTGCTTTTGGTGAGTTATGCATCTAATATAACCAGTTCAAGATTTCTGACCACCATAAGATATGTTAAAAGAGAGAATAAATTAAAATGCTCAGAAATACTTTAAAAATATTTCGAAAAAAAAAATTGAACCATAAAATAAAAAAATCGTTATATAGAAAATGCACATAGCTATTGAGAGGTTATTTTATGAAGAAGATCGCGAAATGTTCTTGGTTCCAGGTAAAAGTTTACTACATAGAAAAATTCGCAATATAGAGGTTCGTAATATGGAAGTTCGACTGTTTACACTTTTGCATCACATTCTTTGATATACTTTTTTTTCTGTAACAGGGCTGCGTATTGGTATTTCTACCTTTGCAGATCTTGTCCGTTCCCCAGGAGCCGGTATCACTTTTTAGTGCGGCATCATTTTAAGCGATACCAATTACCGCAAGTAATTTTGACGCCCAGCTTCTTCCCCAGAGGGACGCACCTGAGCTCTGTCGATGCAAAATTTGTACTTAGGGATTTAATTTTGCCGAGAGCATCCCCAAGACTGATATATTAAATAGTATAAAAATAATTGTTAGTGTACTTTGACAAATATATTATAAAAAGGATAACTAAATACAGCATGCAAAGTTAGCATTTCTCAGTGATAGTTGATTAACACTAAAGGAACCTTATTATTCATTTTGACAATATAAGAGTAGATCTATATAAGGGTCGATGTTCTGAAATATTACTTATCAATATAACATCATTGCTCTCTCTAATTTTATATTCATATTCTCTATATTTTTTCTCTCTGTATCTGTTGAGCTGCTAATGAAAAGCCCATACACCACGGCTAGATCTTCATTAGATGGAAAAAAATCGATTTTTAACTGGGCCAAAAGCAGCATAAAAAGCAACAATGGAAAGTCAAATGAGATTGTTTCTTTATACCATACCATTTCCCACTTCCAAGTATATCCAATTCAAATTTGAAATCATTCCGAGCAGTAGTTCGTTTTTTACTGCATTTTGAAAATGGAACTTTAATTATAATCATCCTGTAGATAAATATTAAGAAGTAATACACTTAAAATGTACAAAGATATTACAAGTACTATCTTATGAAAAAATTCAAAGAAATAAACATCAAAAATCAATTTAAGAATGTGTGAAATCGATATGACCTGTTGAATACCCTCAGATTTCAAGATGTAAATTTTTTTTCATGAAATAAGAAAACGTTTAAAAATGATTATAATGAAGCCTCTTGATTGCAGCAATTTTTGGGAATAAAAACGAAGTAATGAGACTTCCTGAGGTACCGAGTAATTTAATACGACCTTTCCACAGGAAAAGGCTCTTCACCTCGGAGTTAATCGATTAATACCTCTTAAAGAATGGGACATTTTTCCCGAAGTTGAAAAGAGGACGAGGAATTAATTGCACAGCCGATGGCTCTAAAAGAGTAAGAAAAAAAATCAAGAGACATACGGTTAAAAATTCCTGAAGTAGTAAATTAATTTTTTTGGCGAGATGATAAATTAAAATTCGTATTATAAGCTTATATTCAATAACACAAAGTATTATCTGTATATATTTGAGTTCATCCACAGACACCCTCGCACATTTATGTATCGTAAAATCCGCCGTTAAAGCGCACTTTTAACACTAAAAATAAGATTGAAAATTATTGGTACGCCTAGTCCAAAGATGAAAGCTTTAAAAATAAAAAAAAGAGATGTTCATAAAAAAAATTAGGCTTCTACACGTATCGAAATATAGTTTATTTAAAAGAAATTACATACATTAGGAACTTAAGGAGTTGTATTTCTAGAAGTATATACAATTTTTTCAAAAGCCTGTGATAATACCTCAAATAAATGACTTCAAAACATAAGAGCATTGCAAACGTACACTTCAGATTTCTTCGTAAGAAAGGGGGTGCGCGTTATATTGCGAATATACCTTAAAACTAAAAAATATAGTTTGAGAGTATAGGTGCATGTTATACGACGAATTTTATAGTATTTGTAACGATCTCAATTAATATTATTAATTAAAGTTCAATTTTCTATATTTCTTCTTTAAGTCTTAACTATGATTACTCTTTTTCTAAACAGAAGTTTTATTTCATTTTTTTCGTGTTAAAAGTATTAAAAATCTTTGTTATGACAGGTTTACTTTTTGTACTTGGTGTAAGCCATTCTCTAAATTTAACAACGCAATTTCTAAAAATAATTACTATATCCCTCAATTTTATCAGGTGATTATCAAATCTCCAGTATTCTCCATATAGTTATTCCATAGCTGAGAGATAGTGGGGATTCTTCTGTCTCTTTTATAGCTGTACTTTTAGGGAATGGATATAAAAGGGTTATACCCCTCATGTTTAAAACACAACAAATTCATATTCTACTCGTTTTTTTTCCATCGTTACGACGAAGTCGTGTTTGTGTTATACATATTCAAGTATTATGAAGTAGGTATATTTCTTAATACAATTGCGTTCTTTGCTTTTATTTTGTTACTATCCGTTTTTATTTCGTTTATTTTTTTTGGTTTCTTTCTTTGTTCATCTTATAAAGAAATTAATACACTTTTTATCTGCTCAATAAATCATTGATGTGGTGTGGGAGTTTAAGAGTGAGGTGATTGTTCTAGTTTTGTTCTCGTCACTTGACCGTTGTTCAAAAATAAGAATTCCATCACCAATAGCCCTCGTGTAGCTTCAAAATGTGACGTTCAGCCGTTCATGTAATATTAAGCAAGAATTAAAATTTGGCTGCTTGAAACATGTTTAGTTCTAAGCCTGGATAAACAATTTACATGTTGTGCTCCTTATTGTATTTATTTATCACTTTTTTACTTTAAATTATTAATTATTTATAAATAATAATTATTATAAATTATTTTAAATTATTACGTTTTGAATTCTCTAGTACATTGCTGAAGTTATTCGCAGGTACAAAAAATTCTAAGATATTTTGAAATGAATGGAAGAAACATGAATGAAATATATGTAACGCTTAAAAAATTTACTAAATGAAATGCATGAATTATATAAGGAAATTATTTAAACAATATTATGGAACCATTGATAATTATAACTGAAATCAATATCTCAGTAAAGAGTATTTAAGTATCATACCAACGAACAATTTCGCCAACTTAAAAAGCATCACCAAATGCTGTTATCGTTATTATTTTTATTTTGTTTGAACATACGGGGGAACAGATTCCCTTTATTGGCTGCATTTCACATTAATGGGAGGCTTCTTTTGATTTGGTGATTGTAAGCTTTAAATACACATTTTATATTTTGGCAGAAATGGTCTCAGTTTAAATACTTGATTTTTAATATGAAATGGTAAATATTTTAGAAATTTTAGTGAAAGAACCTATAGTTTTTCTTGCTTTTAGATGAAATGTTCATTATTTTGGGGTAGGAAAAAATATCTATTTTGTTAAACTTTGTTCTGTGATTAAAATGTCTGGACGAAATCTGCATAATTTCTTCCTTCCTATTCAAAAACTGTAATATGTTACAAAAATCTTAACCAATCTTGTTTTACTAATGTTTAAAATTAAGAGGCTTACGTACTGTGCCTTCACCCAATTTCGCCAAATCAAATTACGTTGCCAAATGATGAAATCGTAATTTATATTATTGTAATTGGGATTGAACATATAGGCGGACGACTTTCTACTATTGGCTGCATTTCGCTTCTTTTGGTGAAATCTTTTGATTTTGAGAAATTGGTTGTCGTCATAATACATAACGAAATGTAATGCATAAATGACAATTATCTGTGATACAAGATCCATCCCAATAAACATTTTTGTTTTGATTATATAACTTGAGAACAAACTAGAACAAAAATATACGTTAAAGTAGAAGGATATTTCATACCTGCATGCAATTTTATCAAATCCTTGAATTAAACTTAATGTGAATTTTATGTTTAAAAAAATCAATGAAAATTCTATACAAATATTGAACACAGTTTTTACAAAAATTAGAAAGAAATTGGCCCCAATGGCCTAAATCCATGTGACGTCATAGTCACATGATAATGACAATCACGTGTTTCCAGTCAATAAGTTCATAATTTCTTGTGACGTCCTAGTTATACGATGAATGATACCACTTGTTTCCAACCGATCAGTCCATGCGCTTCGCTGTTGCCAGCGAATGCTTTTTACAGAAAATTTCTTTTAAAAATTACATATTTTTGAACAATAATTACGTACATAGGTAAACAAAATGCATACATATATTTTTAATTTAATCTTTACGTACTTATCAAATTTGAGATTTTATCCAAATTTTATAAGTAGAACAAAAGTATAAGTTTACCTTATTTTGAATTCAATGGAGAACACGTTATTTTATTTATCATGTAACCGTCATGAATTGAGCCCATTGAAATTAAGTTTAGAAGAATTACTTCGAATTATGTTAAAAATATTGATTAGTAAATATAATGAGAAAAAAACACAATTCATTTTTTTTGTTTTCCAAATAACTGTATTTCAAAGGAAAACACCTTTAAAAAATGGAACTAATAATAATGTAAAAGGAAATAAAATTAGACGAAGGACTTTATATTTGCACTACTTAAGTTTTGAATACTGTGACGAGACAATTTCACTCATTAATAAGCAATTAAATTCCATTTAAGAGGCAGGTAACGTCACCAAAAAATTTGGGAATACTAATTATTTTGAGAAAAGTTAGATTCAACAGCAGTTTATTCCATATTCACAAAAAACCGTTTCTAATGCAAAAAAAAAATACATATAACAGTAAAATTTTTCGAAGATTCATACGCCTAAGGGAATGCATTACAGAAAAATCAGAACATATTTTATTCACATTAAAATTAAAGTTCCTATATTTTACATTTAAAGGAGTTCAAAAGATCTAGAAAAGATTAAAGTACAATTCGAAATGCATTACTTTTCTTCTTATTTTAGGAAAGAGCCTGCAGAGACTGATAACAGGACTTCCTGGAATTTGCATAGAGGACACTTTTTTTTTTAACAATAATCAGTATGGATTTGCTGCTCAAAAATAATGAAAACGCATACGTACGACTGAGATGTGTTGCTCAAAAAGTAAACAAATAATTATCTCTGGTTTTTCTGGACATAAAAGGTGTTTTTGACCATACGTGTGACCTTGTAACATCAATTATTAAAGATTACATCGAAACTTCCAATCAAATACTTTTCCATTATTTCAGACTTTTTAGAGCCAAGTCTACAAGGTTGAAAATTTAAGCTCCCTTCTTCCAAGAAATAATCTTGAAATAAATTATAGTTTAAAAAACTAAAAAACACGCTGATAGTTAATCGAACTAAATAGTAAAAAGTAATTCTTACTATAAGAATAAAATGATTAACGAGAAAATTAATGCCATTGTGGTAAAAGCGCGGGGTGCTTTGTGCTACATTTCTACACTAACTCTGCATTTCTGAATAGAACTATTAAGAAATTATAGTAATTCATATCGAGCACCCCAAACTTTTACCATAATTAGCAGGAAAAAAATTTGAGAAAAGCGATAAACATGAAACGTTTGTGAGTTGAAAGGAAAATGTTCAAATGGGTTCAATGTTCTTTAGGTATAAAGAACTCCATCAAGAAAAATATAAAGCCATAAGTGTAGCACAAGACACACTTCAATCTGTCAAAGAGGCACAAGCAAGGTCGGTCATTAAAGGACAATAAAACTACAATACAGTGTTTCTCAAACTGTGGAGCACCCCCTCCCCCCTGGAAGGCGTGATAACCCTACAAGGGAAGAGCGAGTATATCGAAATGTCGAAAACAAAAAGATATTTTTAAAAAAATATTAATTTACTGAAAAGAAACCAAACAAAAGACATAATAAAAAATGAAATATACATTTACACTGATATAATACACTTATAAAAGTAGCACTACTGCGCAATGTATTTAATAAATAATTTAACAATGCTATAATTTAAGAAAAAGTTTAATAATTACCAGTGACCCTATGGACATGTCATAAGAAATTATATACAAAATTTAATACTTAAACATTTGTACGGTTTATAATTAAAGTCGCTTTGTAGCTTTACGTCAAAGTGTGTTATTATTGAATTCGAATACATTATTATTATATGGAGGGCGCGCGATGAAAATTATGATTGAAAATTGAGTCCCAAGTATAGAAAGTTTGAGAAGCTCTGTGCTACAATAGCTTGAACAAATATGATATTTTTGATTGAAAATAACACTTATGTAATGTTAAAGAAAAGTGTGCTTGATTTGTGTCCTTTATTAAAGTCAAGCTTATTTGAAACTTCTTGGTTCAGTGTGATTGATTTTTTTCTTAAATTATCAAAGAAAAATTGAAAAGTCCTTAAAAGTAGATAAATATACTTTCTCTTTGTTAAATTATTCACTGGCATCACGATATTTATCGTGCATAATAAAATAGTTTTGAAAATAGAATTGGGGTGACTCAGTCACCCCCCGAGCGATCATTAACGTTAGGATCGAGTGCGCGCCTGCTCCCGGATTAAGAAACACATGAAAACAGTAAAAAAAAAAGTCTGTAAAAAAACATTTTTACCAGAAAATTGGATAGTTGGATTTCATAAGAAATTACTGGAAATTAAGGGGAGAACGGTGAAACGCTAGCTGTTCTTCCTTCCTTACACTGTTAGTACAAAAATAAGCCATTCTAGAAACGAATTGTAACTGGAGATAAGGGGTAGAGGTCTAGAAATACTTTATATAAATCAAAGCTTCAATGGATTGTTTGTCGCCTGTATCGAGTTTTAAATCAGAATTTCCTGATTCTGAATTTTTACTAAATGTGTTGTGAGATATACAGGCAGTACATTGCTGGAAAGTCTTGTCTCATAATGAAATCTTTATTGTTGTATTCTTATGTCTTCCTTTAGACGGAAAGTGATCCGTACTAGTAACAAAGAAGCCCAACATCGTCAATAAGTACAGTGTTATCCACCATAATAATATCTCAAAACCCTTGTTGCTGTCACAACTCGTCAAAAAATAACGAGGTTTGGTTTGAAAAATTGAATTCAATTCCTACACTATTAGCTCGCACTCTCTCTATATATATTTATTTATTTATCTTGGTGGAATTTTCAATCGTCAATAAAATACATTTTAAATCGCTCAATTGATTTGAAATTTTATATACATGATTATTTTGGGTGACAATAAAATAATTTAGTTATAATTAATAAAAAACTAATTGCTTGAAACTAATTATATTTAAAGAATTACAAATACAGCCACGTTAGCATCATTTTTGGCGCCTTAGCGACCCTTTTGGCTACTTGTGTCAAAACTTTCAAAGATTTTTTTCTAACGTTTTAAAGCATTCAGTTGAACTGAAATTTTATAGACACGATTGCTTTGGATAACAATACGATACTTTAATGCTAATTAATAAAAATTAATGACCACTCAATGTTGTGATTCTGTCATACGTATATACACATTTATATTAATTGTAACTATTTAATAAAAAATAGCTAAAATAAAATTTTTCTTTGTTGATCTAAGTAGGAATTGACTTAATTTCTTTTTTTATATTACTTGTTTTTTCTTGATTTGGAAATGTTTAAATATCGCGTGCTTTATGCATTGACTAACTCTTGAGGCTAACGGTCCTCAAACTGGGGGCGGGGGGCGTGCCCTCCTAGGGGCTGGGATAATCCTACGAGGGGGAGCGAGTATATTGAAAAGTCGAAAAAAAATATTATTTTAAAAAATTTTTTGATTTACTAAAAGAAAGCAAAAAAAAAAAAACATTCTGACATAATAAAAAATGCTCATTTACACTGATATATGTATCATTTACACTTATAAATGTATCAGTACTGCACAATATATTTCATAATTAATTTAACAGTACTAAGTTAAGAAAAATTTTAATTACCAGGGACCCTGTTGTTGTTGTTGTCGTGTGTATGTTATTGGGATACATACGAGAGATAGATGAAAAGAAACATATAACACGATCACAGAAGAATACAGATTTTATTAAAAAAGATGAGCCCAGCAAAGAACAAAAAAGATTCGCTGCTTTCCATTCGAGACGGGAATCCATTTCAGGCGAAAGTCCGATTTCTTTTCCCGGCGATACATCC
Source organism: Trichonephila inaurata madagascariensis (assembly GCA_019973955.1). NCBI lineage: Eukaryota > Metazoa > Arthropoda > Arachnida > Araneae > Nephilidae > Trichonephila > Trichonephila inaurata. The sequence goes on along the minus strand of BMAV01001283.1, from coordinate 62,764 downwards.
ATGCCTTACTCGAGATTCGAACCTGAACACACTCGATTACATGTCGAGTGTCATAACCACCATACTGGGTGGGGCGGCACCAGGACCCTGTGGACATGTCATAAAATTATGTATAAAATTTGATACTTATCTTGATAATTTGTATGGTTTGTAATTAAAGTTGTATTGTAGCCTTAGTCGAAGTATATTATTATTGAATTCAATGCATTGTTATTGTATGGAAGGTGGGACGCGATGAAAATTATGATTGTGAACATTGGATCACAAGTATTGAAAGTTTGAGAAGCACTACTTGAAGCTATAAAAATCCTTGTTGATATTCAAAGCTGCGTAAACAGTCATCAATATATTTTTATACAATCCAATTATTCTCCGTTATCCTATGTCCGTCTCCGATATTTCGGTCATAAAAAGGTACAGTCAACAACGTTTACAGAAATATAATTCAAAACAGCAGTACTTATTTAGAGGTGATCGTTAGTCATGGGTCGTCATGATAAACAAAGTGGGTAGGAGTTCGAATCTGCCATTTTTTTCCAATTCTATACAGATAATACTGAAAACGTCACGACCAATAGCTAGTATAAAACAAGTAATATAAAAAAAAATTAAGTCAATTCCTACTTAGATCATCAAAGAAAAATTTTATTTTAGCTACTTTTTATTAAATAGTTACAATAATATAAATATGTATATACATAGGACAGAATCACAACATTAAGTGATTAAGTATCATATTGTCATCCAAAACAATCGCGTATATAAAATTTCAGTTCAACTGAAATCTTTAAAACGTGAGAAAAAAAAACCTTTTCAAGTTTTGACACAAGTCACCAAAAGGGTTGCTAAGTCTTCAAAAATGATGCCAACGTGGCTGTATTTGTAATTCTATAAATAGTTAGTTTTAATCAGTTAATTTTTATTAATTATAGTTAAATAACTGTATCGTCATCCAAAATAATCATGTATATAAAATTGCAGCTCAAAGGAGCGCTTTAAAATGTATATTATTAACGATTGAAAATTCCACCAAGGTAAATAAATAAATATATAGAGAGTGTGAGCTAACTGTAGGAGTTGGACAAGCCACGCTGACTGCTTTAGGCATTGACGTCAGGGAAGAAAGGAGCTTCATTCCTTTCGCTGTATACAGGCTGGAAAGTTTGGACCTAATGGTGTTGGATATAGAACTCTTTATAAGCGGCAAAAGCAAGGAATGATCTGGCTGTGTCATTTAGGATCCTCTTTGCAAGCATATATGTCATCTCATTTCCATATAAAGCACAATGACTTAGGACTGTAATACAATGCAGTTCTTTATGTTCAACAATTTATCTATTTTCTCTGCAGGGCTTGGAAACCTCACCAACACAGGGACTGGGATTATACAAATATGAGAACTGATTCTAATGTAAGTTTATCCCCGACAAGAAATATGTCAAGCAGTCATAAGCAATATTGGCGTATACGCTCAATCTTAAGTTTAAAAGATATTTTTGCCTTTTGACCTTTTTAATAGATACAAAATCAGGTATAAATTTCTTAATTCCGTAATATATGATTTTTAAATATTTACTACATTTCTGCATTATCATAATCTTTTTTTTTCTTCCGATTTATAACTCTGTTTCCCCTTCAAACGATGAATTTAATTTCTTTCACGATGCACCTTTAATTATTCCATTGAAATTCTGCCACCGTACTAAGTAGCAAATAAAGTCCTTCATTTTTATTCATGCGAATCGAAAAAGCACCGGAACTCGTAATACGAAATGCATGAGAAAAAAGAACGAGAAATGGCGCTGCAGAAATGTTCTTTCTCTTACCTCAATTTCCTAATTCGATTTTCCTTTCGAGCCTCCTCGGATTGGATGGAAAAAAGGCATTCCTTATGAGCATTCCATTAACGTGGCTTCGCATAATGTTTCCCGACATGTGTTGTTGAGTGTTTTTTCCAGCTAATGTTTCGAGGAGCTATGTTTAGGTTGGGGGGCATAAGTTTTTTTTCCTTCTTTATTTTGACCACTATACCCTTTATTCGTCATGCATCATTTCTGAGAGTTACCGTTTTTGTTTCAAATGCGGGTAGGTTTTCTGAGTGTATTCAAGTCGTTTAACTTGATGTCGTATCGTTTTGGGGAAACGTAGTTTTGATTTCTTTATGGTGAATCATTTAAAAAAAAACCAAATGGAGCATGTCTAGCCAAGATCGAATCAATGAAACGTGCAGGGATGTTTTTCCTATAAAACATATTTGCTTTTGAAAATAAAATTTCTTTTGAAGATTTGAATGCCCTAGAACAGCGTTTCTCAAACTGTGGGGTGCGTCCCCTAGAGGGCGTGATAACTCTGTTAGGGGCGCGCGAGCATATTGAAAAGTTGAAACCAAAAGATTACTTAAAAAAAATTATTAATGTACTGAAAGTAAACAAACAAAATACATTTTGACACAATAAAAAATAAAATACACATTTATACTGATATAATACACTTATAATTGTATCAGTACTGCATAATTTATTTTATAATTAATTTAACAATTCTAAGTTAAGAATAAGTATGATAATTATCAGTGACCCATGGGCTTGTCACATGCAGAACTATACGTATACAAAAATTAACACTTGTCTTGATAATTTGTACAGTTTGTAATTAATTCCATAACTGCCAATTAAAAATTACGCGATTTGCTTCCCAATGCTACTTTCCACGTAAGCGATAGACTGTGCGAGAGGGGAAGAAACTGAATAAATAAACAAATTCTTCGCAAACACTGCCAAGGTCCTTTTTTGCATTCGAAAGCTTTCGGAATAGTTTTATAGATAGCAGTACACGGAAAAGATCGTACTTCGGAAAGACGTATATATACGTCCAGGCAAATTAACGTTTTGGTTGAGCAAGAAGTTTATGTACGCCGGTGGTACTTAGGTTAAAGAAGTACTGTAGCTTTAGTGTCGAAGTATAGTATTATTAAATTCAATACATTGTTATTTTTTAGAGGGGAGGGGGGGAGCGTGATGAAAATTATGATTGAATATTGGGTCGCAAATATTGAAAGTTTGAGAAGCGCTGCCCTAGAATGAAATTTATATATGATACTGAATTCTGTTATGTAGAGCAGTGCTTCCCAAACTTTCAATACTTGCGACCCAATATTCAATCACAATTTTCATCGCGCCCTTCCTCCATACATCAACAATGTATTGAATTCTATAATACTATAATTTAACGTTAAAGCTATAATAGGTTTTTAACTTCTTAAGTGCCACCGGCATATATAAACATTTCGCTCAGCCAAAGCATTAATTTCCCTGGACGTATATATACGCTTTTCTGAAATATATTTTGTGTGTGCACTGCTATTCATAAAATTATTCCGAAGTCTTTGGAATACAATAAAAAGATCTTGATAGTGTTTACGAAGGATTTAATTATTTCAGTGGATTTTCTTTTTTATGTATTCCTTTTCTTTCTCCTCCTCCCCTGTACATCATATACTCACATCTATGTGAAAAACGGTGGCGAATCACGTATCTTACTATCCCCATTTAAGGGATTAATTATAAACCGTACACATTTTCAAGATAAGTGTTATTTTTTTGTATATAATTTTACATACGATAAGCCCATGGGATTGATGGTAATTATTAAATTTCTTCTTTGCTTTGTATTACTGAATTAATTATAAAATACACTGTGCGCATGACTGATACATTTATAAGTGTATTGTATCAGGGTAAATGTGTATTTGTTTCTTATAATGTCAAAACGTATTTTGTTTGTATTCTTTCAGAAAATTAATATTCTTTTTAAAAAATAATCTTTTGTTTTCGACTTTTCAATAGGCTCGCGCACCCTCATAGAGTTATAACAACCCCCTAGGTTTGAGAAACGCTGATATACATAAAACATCACCAAATAACAAGAAGTGCGGGTGATTAACGGCTAGTAAAGTAATAAAATACACAAACATAAATGATAGTATTACGAAGAAAATATATAAATCTGTTGGTTTTTGAAAACTTAAGGTTTTCTTGTGTGTAGCACAACTGCATATATATCAAAAACATATTGTGATCGACTGTAATGACAATGTCAATCAGAATATATATATTTCAGTTGTATTCCATTTAGATAAGTGATACTCAACCTGCGACCCATCCAGCCTTTTTAAGTGGCTCGGCTATGGTCCATTGCTATGAGAAATTTACTTATTTAAGAACATTCTATTTGAAATTTGGTGGGAAACTTTTTGTCATTAAATCAAATATATCACACTTTGATTTTTGCTGTCGGTGTCGTTCGGGTTCGAATTGATATTCCTTTTCTATTTGGAACAGTTACGGTTAGTGACAACAGTCGAGTAGCGATAATTTTAAGGGTGGAAATAGCAATTCTTAAATATCTTTCATATCTTGCAAGCAAAAACATTCGAAGAAAATAGATCGTTTCAAGACGATTAGGAGGTTGACTATTTTGAAGTGAAAAACAAACATGGATCAGCAATTGTTTGATTTGTCCCGAAAGTGCTGTATTTAACCCGCGGTCACTCGCGCCTGTTTTTTCTACCGTCGTTACTCGCGGGGTGTAGAGAACACCACAAAATTTTAACACGTCTATTTAATTATGAAAATAAAATTAAGTCATTATTATACATATTTATAAAGTACAAGATGTTTTTTGTATTCTACAAGTAAAATTATTAAATTTATTGCATACAAATGAGACTAACATTAATTTAAAATAAACATACAAAATTTTCATTTTAAAACACATAATTTTATATTTTTTCATAAACCAGTAAAGTGTATATAGCAGTAATAAGTATACTTCATAATTAATGAGATAATGATAGTATAGAAAGTAGAAAAATAATATTTTAATGATTTTTCAAACATTCAGAGCAGATTGTATACATATGCTCAACTTCTCGCGGGAGTTCTCAGTCCCCCCAGATAAACCTTTGAAGGTCATTACTTTCCAATCGTTCGAGAAAGAGGTATTGCATCAGGCCTGAAGGTCAAATGACCTAATATGTGCAGCTACAGAAAAAATCGTGGTTCTGCGCATTCTTTTTAAAATCCTGGGAGGATTTTCTTGTTGCTGGGGTGTACAGAACACTCCGCGCGAGTGATCGAGGGTTAAGAAATATCAATAAACAGGGATCATTCCATGACACATCTCTTGAAATATCTCTTTCAAGATGTGATAAATATGCTTTCTTGAATAATCTTTGCAAGAGCAACAAAGTGTTTTGTCAGTGGTGAAATCAAAGAGGTAACAAAGGCATCCTATGAAGATTGTTATATTATTGGTAATCATACGAAACCGTTTACTGATGCAGAAATTGTGAAGGAGTGTTTCTTAAATGCTTCTAATTTAGTGTTAGTGACAAAAATAAAAAATATAATAATTAAAAAAAGCAAAA
>BMAV01001283.1:38307-57329 GCA_019973955.1 Trichonephila inaurata madagascariensis | reverse complement strand
TATTTTGATCAGTTTTCCACATTTTAAATTTCCAATGTTATCTTGGTTTTTCAGCATTTTTTTCCCCCTTCCCCCATTTATCTTCATGTTGCGGCCCGCGTGAAATAACTGACATATGTATGCGGCTCCGCAGAAAAAAAGGTTGAGTACCCCTGATTTAGATGCAATAAAAAATTAGTATAAAAATAATTTAATTCAATTTCAATGTGTTTCTAAGAAATAAATATCTATCTATTTCCTTACTGAGACAAGAAAGAGTTATTAAATAAGAGTCTTGTGTGTGTGTGTGAAAATAACTAACAACATAAAATTTATTATTTAGGAAATAATTTATTTAAATAAATATTCAAAGAAGTGATTAATGAACAAAAATTTAAAAGAAAAAATATATTACGTAGCATAAACTAAAATTTTTCTATATCTTTTATTACAATATTCATGACTTTTTGAAAGCTTATACTAATCCATCATTATTTTGAAATTAATAGGAGTTTATATGTTCCTATATTTTTCATTATATATCACTAAAATATACAAAATTATGTAACAAAACTAGAATATACACTATCTCTTTTCTATGCATGAATATGTGTAAGCAATAAGTTACAACAGGTTTTGTGCGTGCTATTCTGCATTAAATATTGAAGAGATTAATTATTTAAGCTTTTTCGTATCGCGAAAGTGAATATTTTTTGATTTTTCACATGAAAAGAATAGAAAAAATATATTCAATTATATTTCCTTTATAAATATGCAATACGTTGTTCCATTAAAAATATTTGAAAAACGTTTCAAATTTGCTTTATCAAAGCAATTTACGCGGAAGATAAATGAAACTGTCTGGAAAAATGTTAGATCAATTCCAAAAGGTTATTTATTGTCTGCTGAGTTAACCTTTCAATGGTTTCTAACAATTCTTTAAAGTTTCTTTTTTCAATTTTGCATGCCTTTCTTCGATCTTATTCCGTACAAAATTAAACTTTTTTTTTTTTGAAAGAGCTAATTCCGATGTTAAAAATGATATGTAAGATAATTTGTAATTTTTAAAATTTATACACATTTATATTTTAAATAATAAGTATTAATGTTTTAAACCTTTGATTAAGGTATCCGACTACGTTCGGAACCATGATTTTGCAAAAGAGTATGAATGGATAATATTTATGATATTTACTGTCACTTAGATTAGAAAATGTATATGAAATTGTTTTAAGAACATTATTACAATAAAAAATTATTTAAGTACTGTATTTTGACAAAAAATGAACTTAGAGTGACCAATTTTCAAAATATTCTCCTTTTGTGAAAAATGCTTCTTTTACAATAATATTTTGCCTGTATACAGCTCAGACGTCTGTGCAGAGGTTCAACTAGAATTTTTGAAATATATATCTTAGAAGTGAGCTTACCCATGTTTTACGACAGCAGAGGGGAGAAATTTTAAGAAAAAAACGCCATAATTATTTCAATGGGCTGTAACTCTGAAAATAATGTGAATTTTTCAAAATTCATAGTTGAGCCTCTGTACAGAGGTCTGAACTATAGACGGGCAAAATAATATTATAATAGAACCATTTTTAACAAAAGGAGAACGTTTTGAAAAAAGGTTCTTCTAAGTTAATTTTTTGCCAAAATATTGTATTTAAATAATTTTTTTATCATAATGTCCTTAAAACATTTTTATACATGTGTTCTAATCTAAGTGACACTAAATATGAAAATTATGCATTTATGTGATTTTTTAAAATCACGGTTCCGAACGTAGTCGGAAACCTTAAATAAATGCCATAGATTTTCACAGTTAATACGCCTAAGCTCGTATTTTATTTAAAAAGTTTAAATAAATTTCTGGGGGGCATTGTTTATAGATGTTGCATTTTTTGAAAATTATAATGATTTGCACCTTAGTATAAATATTTATTATTCTTTTTAATAATTGATCTTTTTTTCCCATGATGTATTTAAAACTTAGAAATGCATCAACTAAAAATTGTTAAATTTTTTTAATTCCGCTTATACTGTATTACATTATAATGACAAAGGTTAATATATTTTACGTGTTGCATCGTAATAAAAATCAATGGGCTCAATTCATGATTTCACATGTTAAAGACAAACACGTGACACGTGTTCTCCATTGAATTCAAAACAAACATTTTGGTTTGAAAAACTCAGAAAAAATTTCAAATTTCATATTTAGGTAAAGATAATTAAATGTTTGTGAAAAAAAATCTTCAAAAATATTTTTTAAATTTAAAAAAAAAACCGTATTTTATGCTTATACTTTTAAATAAACTGCATTTTGTATACATATGTACCTTTTTAAGAGAAGGTTTCTGAAAAGCGCAAAATTTGACAACACCGAAGCGCGTGAACTGATTAGCTGGAAACACAAGATAGTTTTTATCGTGTGACAATGACGTCGTCAGGAATTTTTGAATTGATTGGCTAGAATCACGGGGCTATCACTATCATGTGGCTGTGACGTCACATGAATTGGTCCCATTAGTGATTAACATTAATTCACATGTATCGTATTTTGTATAATACTAATTCGCATGCATCGTATACGAATATTGCATCGTAGGATATACAGGGTGATTCTAAAATCACGAGGCAAACTTTGAGGGGTGGTAGAGGCCCCTAAAACAAAACAAAAGAATTGTATGTGAATATATCGGCGGAAGTGCCATGGTGAGGCGCAAACAGAAAAAAATAACACATTATCGAAAACATAAAACTTTCATTAGCAGCATACTCAAAGAGTGATTCTGTCGTTAAAATGTAAAAACAGTTATAGAAATTGCATCCGCCAACAGTCATACATGCTTGGCGACTTTAATGGCGTGATCGGCTGACAATATTGGCGGTAGAAGGCAGTAAAATGGTGTGCCAGTGATCTTTTGCACCACCAAAATCGGCATTTGCGTTTGAGGTTTAGGTCGTTATGAGTGATTTTACTATTAGCGAAAAGGCAGACATGCATCTAATGTACGGTACTGCTAATGGTAACGGCAGAGCAGCGCTTGTGCTGTATCATGAACATTTTCCAAGTAGACCAGTACTTCTCAAACTTTCAATACTTGCGACCTAATATTCAAGCAGAATTTCCATCGCGCCCTCCTTCCGAACAAAAACAATCTTTTGAATTCAATAATACTATACTTTGACTCGAAAGCTGCAATACGGTTTTAACCTCTTGTGTCACTGGCGTATATATACGTCTCGCTAAGCCAAAAAATTAATTATCCTGGGCGTATATATACATCGTTCCGATGTATGATCTTTTCTGTGCTCTGCGATCCATAAATGTTTTCCGAAATCTTTGGAATGCAAAGAAAGGACTTTGACAGAGTTTGTGAAGAATTTACTTATTTCAGAGGATTTGCTTATTTATTCCTTTTCTTCCCTATCCCCTTTCCAATACATCACATGCGTCACATAGAGAATATACGTGGAAACCGGTGTCATTGAGGAGCAAATTGAGTAACTTTTTAATCAGACGTTAAGGGATTAATTATAAACGATACAAATTATGCAAATTATGAAGACAATTGTTAATTTTTGTATACAATTTAATATATGACAAGCCCATGGGGTCATTGGGAATTATATTAAACTAGTTCTTAACTTAGTAATGTTAAATTCATTATAAAATGCATTGTGCAGTACTGATATAGTTATAAGTGTATTATGTCAGTGTAAGTGTGTATTTTTTATTTTTTATGATGTCAGAATGTTTTTTTTTTGTTTACTTGAAGTAAATTAGTATATATTTAAAGTAATCTTTTGTTTTCGACATCTCAATATGCTCGCGCCTTCCTCTTAGAGTTATCACCCCCCCCCCCGGGGGTGCCCTACAGTTTGAGAAACGCTAAAGTAGTTGCATGCTGAACCACAAAATGTTTCAGCAATTACATCGACAGCTGTGGGAAAATGGTTCTTTTATCGCCAGTACTGATGGATGGAGTAGATTGAGGACTGTACGACAAAAAAGCCAGGAAGAAGTCATCTTGGACCAAGTGGATAGAACACCCAGCACAAGGCCTGTACCACGTCGTCTATTTGTCAGTCAACCAACCGTTTGGAGAATTTTACTGTTAGACTGACTATTAGTGGATGCAATTTCTAAATATTTTTAACATTTTCTGTACTGAATCAATCGTTGAGTATACTGCTAATGGATGTTTAATGATTCCATTTATGTGTTATTTTTCTGTTTATGCCTCAACAAGGTGGCACTTCCACCTATATATTCCTTTATTGTTTGCTTCAATGAGCTCTACTTCCCCTCAGTTTTGTACCATGATTTTAGAATCACCCTGTATTATCAATAAATTCGTTGTTCTAGTAATTCGTAACATTCATTTACTTTTGATGAATTAACGAAAACTTGTTGTTCGATTCCTTATAAGGAAACAGAAAAATTTGTTTTAATGAGTGTTGCCAATTTTTGGTATCAAATGCTAGCGTACTAGCGTAAGCGTTACGTGAAATGATATCTCATTTTTAAAAAAAATTGGATATTTTGTGTAAGTTTATAAAAAAACTATAAGATTAAAAAAAAAAATCAAATTTTTCTTTTAAAATTTAATATAAATCATTGATTCAACCTTAATATTCATATTGCCGGACAATTTTTTCTGGGAATTGTTAAAATTTTCAAATTTTTCCATCATTTAAATCAGCCATTTCCTTCTTCTAGATATTAAATTTAAGGAATTATTGATTGAATATTTAGTTCTAAGAAAATTAGGGAAACAGAGAGAGATTAATTTAGTTTACCTTACTTTACCAAAAGCGCAATTTTTTCCCCCAATATTGAACACGACTGATTTGCTAAATTGCTGGTTTAGAAAAAGCAATTTATTTTCATATTATAACGATGAAAATTGTTCGCAAAATAACTATTCGATTTTCTAAATTTACAATGCATACAATTAAAGAGAAAAATTCGCATTATTGTTTCGATAGAATTAAAAAAAAAAATTGGTTCTGATAAATCCAGTTGAAATTTTTTAATTAAATAGTTTCTGTTTGTTTTTTTTAAAGACACATGTACTTTATTTATTAATATTTTCCGGTGAAGCATTAAATGTTTCTAAAATATAATTCTTATTAACAGATTTGAATGTTTGTATACTCATTTATTTTATAACTTATGCAAATCCACACAGTTGATTGTATAGTTCCAAAGTTTTGCAGGGAGCTTTACTGATATTTGAAAAGGTCTGTAAGCTTGATAAACTGTAAGTCAATAATAATAATAATAATAATTCAAACTTATTATTAGTTAATTTTTAAGACCCCTTTCTGAGAGAGTGATGGCTAATTACGATGGAACTTGTAATTTTAAGCCACGGTTAAGGAACGAGGTTGACTAGAGATGCAAGCAATATTGGAAAACCATTCCAGTTCATGTTCACAAAACGATTACTGTATTTTAACTATATCTTTTGGTTTGGCAGAAATCGATTCACAAGCGGAAGTTGTAAGAGAATTATCAATAAAAAAAATTCGCATTTTTGAGCTATTACACTAACAAACTTGAGAATTTGGCAAGCGTATTTCTTTTGTTCAGCTGAGATTCGTTGACAACGGATTTTGCGGAAAACGATTTCCAAGTAGTGGGGTTGCGAGGGCGCAGACGGTGAATTTGATCAACGAAATTTTTTTTTGTCGTGTTCATTTAGAATCAAGAGGTAAGAGCTATTAATTTTTTTGTTAATACAGCCAAAAGATGAATGGTAAAACTTAAATATTAAGGTATCGGACTACCCTAAAATCATGATTTTTATTAAAAATTGACAAAATTTGTTTATGATTTTATTTTAAGGCTGTCTTCGGTAAAAGTACGAGAGCTCTAATTAAACGCGAAGCACATTTTCAGACAGAAAAATGACCCAATTTCCATGGCAATTTGCAATATTATAACTCGTACCTCTGTTAACAATATAATGTTTTTAAAAATTTCAATGTTCCGTGAATACTTTCTTTTTTGTTTTAATACGTGAAGGCAAGGCCCATTTAACATTACGGTATTGGATGCAAAATGCGAAACACATTTCATACCAGAAAAAATGAATCAACTCGATTAAAAATGGGAAGTATGATAAAAAATGCTGCTCTCTAAAGGGTATTGAAGCCAGAATATCATATTAATTTTTCATTTTTTTTTATCTGAAAAAATGTTCCGAATTCGGGGCCTATTCTTTAACATTAACCAAAAACAGCCTTATAGGCAATCGTATTAGCTTTATAAAAATACCAAAATTTTTTTATTCTCCGTTCACTAGAACAAAAGCTACAAGTTTTAGTAAAAGCAAATGCCATAACTTTACTTAAGATGTCAAACTTTAAAATGCATTTTACTCGAAATTTGTTTTTTTCGCAAAGCTCAAACGTGAACAGTGATTGCTCGTAAAGTTTCGAAAATAATTAATTGAAATTTCTTTGTGTATGTTCTGAATAATAGTAGAAGTGTTTTGACCTTCAGATTTATCAATCACTGTTTTATTACAAAATTTACAGATCTTTATGAGAATATAATCACTGTTTCTTTTAAGCAATTTAATATAACTAAGATAAAGTGCTCTAGTTTTTGTAAAAATTAAAATATCTCTTATCCTGAAGGTCATTTCAAAAAGGAATAGCAATATAATACACCAAAGATAAAAAACTGAGAATTTGTTCATTTACAATTTGTACAGAGCGGGCCGCGTTCATGTAATTTTTTATCAATTTTTACCCATTTTTTCTCGTTTTAGTAGTATTAATTTATTTTTCTCTTCTTCATTTTAGCCTCTTTTGTACAAAATAAATCTAAAACCACAAAGAAATCTCTATATCTCCATTATTTAAAAAAAAATGGTCGCAAGTAATAGGATACCTTAACAACAATACAATATATATATAGCCATACATTATCATGAAATATCCTGTGAAGACGGTGGATAAAGTCTATAAATCAGTGCTTCTCAAACTTTCTGTACTTGCGACCCAATTTTCAATCATATATATATATAATATTCATCGCGCCGTCCCCCCTCTATACAATAATGATGTACTGAATTCAATACTAATATTCTTTGATGTAAGGCTACAATACGACTTTCAATATAAACCGTATAAATTATCAAGGTAAGTATAAAATTTTGTATATAATTTTATGACATGCCCAAACTTGTTCTTAACTCAGTACTATTAAATTAATTATGAAACACATTGTGCTGTACTGACACATTTATCAGTATAAATGTGTATTTTATTTTTTATTATGTCAGAATATATTTTGTTTTGATTCCTATCAGAAATTAATAATTTTTTTTAAATAATCTTTCATTTTCGACCGAGATACTCGCGCCCCTTGTAGGTTATCACGCCCCCTAGGGGGGCGTGCCCCACAGTTTGAGAAACACTGCTATAAATAAATAAAACAACTCGAAAATGGAAAGATAATTCAGTTACTCGAAGATTAACATATTAGTTTCATCATATAATTCGGAAGAACAAACAAAGAATGTTTCCGTAAAAAAGTCTTTTCATTCTGAAACTATAAAATAACATTTTCAAACAAAGCATATAATTTGTTCAGAAACAATAAATCAGGGATTTCTCTTACAAAATTTCTATTTAAAATAATTCACAGCTATATATTTGATTTCAAATAAATTAGTCCCGAACAATGCAACTAAATATATTACCAATCATTTGCATCAAAATTGCTCTGTGAAAAGGGTTCGAAATTTCTATTCTTAAGGGTTTGTAGACTGAATAGAACCCTCCACATCACTTCAGTTATTTAAATCATAATGCTACAGACGGGTATGATTAAATGATATAAGAGCTCTTATCATTTGCATTATCTATTATCTTAGCAACGCAATTAGTATTATCCATATAATAGAAATGCATTATATTCAAATTCAACTATATTATCATTTACAATCGAATAATTTCATACATTTGTCGATGTATAGATAAATGTGTATGTGGGATTTGTAATGTTTAATAAAGTTTCCAAACGGAATCGAAGCTGAAATAAGTTTTGAATACATCGTAAAACAGGTTTTTAAGAAAATATTTTGCAAATACATGCAACGTGTGTGAATGTCTAATATATCCACATCAAATTTTGAATAAATCAAAATTTAACAATCGAAATTTCAATGCCTTCCAGGAGCAGAAACCAGGAGAAATTATTTTCGATTTTGATGTTTTGAGAGTATATAACGCAGAACTCTTGACGAAACAAGAGGTTTCAAGAAAAGAAAATACAGTGGAACCTCTATATCGCGAATTTTTCTATATAGCGAACAATTTTCCTGGAACTTTGCACATTTCATGATCTTCTTCGTAAAATAACCTCTCTACAGCGAGGTGCATTTTCTATATAGCGAACTTTATCTTTTTTGACTCAATTTTGGTTCTCCCATTTTTTAAAAGTATTTCTGAAAAAATTTCAAGTTATTCTCTCTTTAATATATTTTATTAGATCCTAACTCACAAAGAGAAATAGAGTTCTGGGCGCTTCATCCAAAAAGTGCAACCTTTAATTCCCATTGCCCAGTTCACTAGAAACATTTTTGATATCCTCTTTCACCCTCAATGGTGGAGTTGTCCCGTGTCCTTGTGATTTAATTGTAAAATAATGTATGTTTAATATTACTTGTAGGCTTTAAATTGTAAAATGTCCTTAAAATTCTTTAATTTTAGTAAATTATTTTCTTAATATTGAAAATACAGTGAATTCTTCGACATTTTTTTTTCTTGTTTTTCTTGCAGTTTTTCTTTCTTTCTTTTTTTTTTTGAAGGTTATAAGATAAATAAAATAAACATATATTAATTTTAAAAAAAGGTGTGAATAATTACTTTTTTAAAATATGGTGTTTATGAATTTAAAATTTGTTTTATGTGATTTATATAAAGCATATTAAAAGATGAACTTCTATATAACGAATTCTCCTTATAACGAACTTTTTTTCGGGATTTAGCGACTTCGCTATATAGTTGTCCGACTGTATTTCATAAAACATTCCTTACCTATATTGAACATATTTCCTTCTCAAACAGGTTAAACCTGAGTGGAAACTTTCCTATTTAGTAATAACGAACCTCGTAATTTTGAGTCGCTGTCTAGTGATGAGGACGAGACCTGAGCCGGCGACACCACACCAACGTGAGGAATGTGAGCCACGACAGACTGAACATGCATTGAGCCCCTCCCTCTACATGGTTGGTTTTCAGTACACCAGGACTCAAATCCACGACTGAAAACGCACTAAACGTAAAATGAAACAAGAAAGTGAGGGAGGGTTATGTTGCCGTCGCACTACAAAGCTTCAAGAAAGCACGAGGCAACGATCTAGATGATGATACCTGATATGGCACCTCCTCTCCAGACTTCCCCACCATACCAACGATCGGGATTTGATCCTCTAGAGATTTAACGTGCATAGGCCCCTCTACACGGTGGGTCTTCAGTTTAGAGATGGTGATTTTTATTCGAATCATTTATTCGCGAAAAATCTATTTCTTGGGGTAAAAAAAAACCGATTGTTTAAATCGATATGTCCCTCTGAATCGATATTTCATCCTAGAAAATCGACATTCGTTTTTTTTTCTGTTTTGGTAAAAACCATAAAATTGTTAAAAACGAAGGATTTAAGGCATATTTGGTAAAACGAAGAATTTAAACACTATTTATCGCGGGCAGATGCGCACGTATGATTCTGTACTTTAATGGCAAGAAAAAAAAATTATATTTATCATCACGTTCACTCAATAGCCGTGATGTATATGAGTATAGTGGGATCATCTGTTCCTTGTGAGCGCCTTTTTTCGATTGCCGGCAACATCGCAAGGGATGAGCGGAACCGCTTGGATCCCAGTAGACTTGACTAACTGTTATTTTTAAAAAGCTTAGATATTAAGCATTCGGAACTATAAGCTATGCTATGTATTTTTTAAATTTTTTAATGTAACAAATACATTAAGAAATTAAATGTCTTCTTTTTATACCTGATACTTTGATATGGTAGTAAAAATAATTGCAATTGTCGAATTCTCTGAACTAAAAAATTTCCTGATTTTACTGATAAGAGATCGTTTGTTATGGTGTTTTTCTCGTTTTTCATAAAATGGATTTATATTTACATTGTAAATGCAGACTTGAAAAAAAATTGATTTTTTTTAGAAATCAATCTTTTAGACCATGGATTTTTTTTAATCGATTCATCAGGTTACGATTTGAATCGATTTAAAAATCGATCTTTTTTGGAAACAATCACCTTCCTTACTAGAGTTGCACAGGGGTGAACTAATGACACGTCAGCCAATGAGTTCAAGACCACTAGATTATCGCAGCAGCAGGCTAGTTGCGAGAACGCGAACAAACGAAAACTAAATTTTCTGTAGTGGATTACCATGAAGAAGCATTTTATTCCAAACTCTTTGGCCCACAGATGTCCGAAAAGTTATCATTAGATTCTTTATGAGAAGAATAATGAAAATATATTATAGTGTAGTATGACTACACTCCGTTTCAGATTAATTTTTGAAATATTTTCCATCATTTTATAAGAGGCTCGCGCCTCTCTCGCGGGCACCTAGATCTGTGTGTGGGGGTGGACACTGACATGATTTAACTAATCTATTTATTTCCACACTAAAAACAGACATAATTTCAACTAATAATATTAAGAGACTGTCTCATTTTTAACCGTAAAAGTGGAACAACGACAATAAAACGTGAGCGATTAGGGGACTAACAAACTTCATCCTTATCTTAATTAAGGATCTAACCTATTAACCGATTTTTTCTTATCTCAATTCAGTCTTAGTGAATAATCGTCACCTTAAAGTTCCTTCTAATAAGAATCAAAGCACTATAATTCTAATATTATACCTTCACTAGCAATCTCACCTAGTTCGAGTATATCATCTCTCCTTCTCTGTTTCAAGTTAGAAAATTTCGCCTATTTATAGTAAGTTAATTTACATATCACGATTCTCTTCTTCCGAAGGGTTGGTTGTGAATAACACGAATTGATAGCCCAATGATTTCCCAAGAGGATTAGATAGAAAAAAACGCGTATGGATCCTTCTTAATTTCTGCTATTTCAAGTTCAGTTACACATTTTCGATGCTTCAACATTGTAACGCAAAAACAGAAAAATATCGCCAGGAAAATCTAATTATCCATTACAGAAATAACAAATAATTCCAAATATGTTTTCTAACCTATATACATTGACTTGAATAATAACTTCTTTGACAACTACTTCTCGATATCCTTTCAGGTCGAATATGAAAAGAATATTCATAAAGTTCATTGACATTTTCCTAACGTAACAAACGCGTGGGTGTAGTTCAGAAAATACTTCTGCATCTCCTAAAAGTGGATCCGAATTATTTTAAAAATCCACTCCGGAGTAGAAAGCGAAGCATTAAATCTCGTCCAGGCTCACAAATTCTTTTAAAAATGTATTTTCCTTCTCCGAAACGTCGTGTATTCCCGTCGGGAATATGTAATTCTTTGTGAATGGAAATGTTCTACTCCGAAATAAATCGAACTACATTTCGAAATTGTTGGGTTAACATTCTGTACTTCGATAAAATTCGTGTGCTTTTAGAATTTTTTTCCAAAGAAAGATGTATTTACTTACAAATGACTATTCCTTGTCGTTGATGCAATACTTTTCAAATAATAAATAAAAATATATTTACAATGAGGTATTGCTCTGTATGTATTTACAGTTCTTCTTCAAATAAGGGGAAAATGTAAAATAATATCGAATTTTTGTATGTGTATACGCATATTTAAAAATGGCAACAACGAGTAGAAGCTTTTTGATATTTCGTATCAGAAAGATCTTATCATGTCTGGTTTTTGGAAGTAAACATTCTTAAAATATTTACTTTCGATCCCACATATTGCTATATTCGATCAAAATTATCTAATTTTTTTTATCGGATTCAACTTTTTTGAGGAATAATGTAGAAAAAAGTTCTTTATATCTAGAATAACAATTAAATGACATTTTTTTAAAATTGTTAATTTACCTCAAAGTGACAAATTAGAAGAATTTCAAACATTCCAGATAAAATATTAAAATACTTGGCATTTGTTTAGTTATGTTGGGTACTTATGTATTATCGCAACCTATTGGCGACATTATATGCAACGAAGCACCTGGTTCAGCAAGTACGACTCATAATAAAACGGGTTTGGGAACTTCGCAAGTAATTAATAGAGTTGGCAATTGTTGCGATAATACCTAAGTAGCGGGTGGTTATAAGTAAAGTTACACTATTCAGAGGTCTGTAGAACCTGTTCTGCTTATCGGAATTTGATGAAACTTGGAATATATGCTATATGGTTCATGGGGAAAAGATTTCGGCAATAAAAAAATAGTACAAATTTGGACCGCCAGGTGGCTTTTATCGAATATTCCTTATGCAAATCCGTAAAAAACCTCTATATAAACTTGCAGTCATAACCACAGAATCATTCAGCGCGCGTTTGTAATAGTTAATCATTCCTGCTTTACAATAACTACAATGTTTGCAAACCACTAACTTTATGCATTCCATAACAGATGGAGCAATTCCTCATATTGGGAGCCAAGTCAAAGTACTGCTTAGTGCAAACTTTGGTGATAATCATGATTATCCAGATATTTTCCGGATGCATGGCCTTCTCGTTTACCCGACTTAAATCCCTGTGATTTCTGGTTGTGAATATTTCTAAGAGATCTTGTGTGTGGAGGAGGAATTAGGACTTTAACTGATTTGAAAGCTAGCATTATACGCCATTTGGCTGAAATCCCTCGTGAGTTGCTTCACGCTGCCTTTGAAAACGCTATAACGCCCTTTCAACATGTTATTCTGTAATTGGATAAATTTGAATGATTCTAACATACTTTTTTTTCATTCTTTGGGTTATTTCCTTTTAGTGGTCAAAATTTGAACTTTTTTTTTTTTTTTTGTTATTTTTATTGCAGAAACCAAGTCCCCATGGTCCATATAACATATATTCCAAGTTTCATCAAAATCTGATAGGCAGAATGGGTTCTACAGGCCTCTGAATAGTGTAACTTTAATTATAACCACCTGGTACATGCATAGGGGAATTTTACACTATTGGCTGCATATCGTGGCATTGAGTGACGTATTTTCATTTAACAAATTGGTCAATGGTATAATCTTCAGTACCTATAATTCCTGTACCATTTTAAAGAACAAGACAATAAAAATCCTGCAGAAAATACCAAATACCAGTAAATTAAAGCTGTCAATAAGGTATCCATGTGATAAAGTTCGCTTTAGTTAGTTATTAAGTTGCTTATTTATTTAAGATGATGAGAGATATTGCGCAAAAGCAGCTTTGGCTCAAGTGTCACTAGGAGGGTCATTTTGGATTTGACGATTTTTATCTAAATGTTAAGGTGAGATAACGAATTCATTCTGACACACTGTTTAGTTTGGTAACCCTTGATTTTTGATTTGTGGTCTTATGTGCAGATAAGGTCACGTGTGCTTTTTAATAAATTGCTATTGGTTAATTTATAAAATTGCGGATGATTTCAACACTAGCAGACGATTTTCAAATTAACTATTCCATCTTTAATTTTTTTTTTTTTTTCATTATGAGATTTATTTTCGTCCATACAGGATATCAGATTTTTTAAACCTGTTTTTATTATTCAATTTCCCTGCTTTTTTGTTTCTTTTTTTGACTATCCTGAAGAGTTTACGATTTGAGTTTTTTTATTTAATTATTTTTATATGATTTGGAACAAAGGGAAAATTGAATGTGATACAGTGGTGCATGAAAAAAGGATTGATTGCTGCCAGTGCTGAATGTTCTGTTTGCAAGAAGGCTATGCATCTGATCGAGAAGAATTCGAGTGACGGATATATTCGGGAAAGCCGAAAGAGAGGAGCGAATGGACATCATATGAAGAGGTCGGTAAGGAAGAATAGCTGGTTTGAAGAGAGTAAGCTGAGTATGTTTGAAATTCTAAAATTAATGAATATGGAAGGGGGAAGGCCAACCATTACTTTATTTCTTTTGAACTTAATGATAAGAAGAAAACACACACAGTCAAGGATTGGATTAGTTTTTGTAGAGAATTATGCCAGGAAATGTGTGTGTACAAAAATTCGATGTTTGGAGGAGGCCTTGATGTGATTGTAGAAAAAAATGTGAGCATGTTCGGTAAAAGGAAGTACAACAGAGGCCATATTCCATTTTTCTTTGGAACTCTTCTGAACACAGGTAAGCCTACTTCTGAAGTATTCTGATTTACGGTTTATTTTTGCTTCAAAAAAAAAAACAATTTTTAGTTTTATGCATTAATGATATTTTTTTTATTTCACATTAATATCTCTTCATTTTTATTTCAAAATCAAAATTTTTAAGTTTTTGGAACATTTACCGTTAAATTATGTAGTTTGGCTATCGAATCTGCTCGCAAAAATACCCCATCACCAAATAAAGTACCTTGGCGACCGCTTTTAGTCGCCAAAAATGACTGAGCCAAGTGGCCTCCCTACACTACACTTTAATCAGTGGCTTCTATTCGTCTTTTAAATGTTACAAGTTGTTTAGGTAAGTAAATAAAAAATAACTTGACATTCTTTCAAAATTTGTTTTAAATGCAAATAAATCGAAAACACTAATATATGTATTAGGGGGACCAAAAAGTAATGTCGTTTTTGTGCATGTCGATGCTGCTTTACCGTTTATGAGTTCATTACGTAGTTGAAAGTCGTGCCAGAGACATTTCAAAGTTAAAGTGACTTGTTTAGTTGTGAAAACCTGAACTTTAAATTTTCTTTCCCCATTTTGAGTGAAATGGCTAGCCAAATACCCGAAGAGATTCATATCCGCCATTGCATGCTTTTGGAGTTTCACAAGGGTAGTAATGCAACAGTTTTCTAAGTTCAGAGCTGGTAATTTCGATCTTTCCGACTCACCTCGATCAGGAAGACCAACAACTTTAGACAATGATGTTATTAAGGGTGCTAGTGGAAGCAAATCCGTGTCAGACAATCAAGGAACTGTCAAATGCTCTTAACCAACCTTGGTCGACCATCCAAGAACATTTGCAACAGATTGGTAAAACAAACAGAGCAGGTGTTTGGGTTCCGCAAAATCTGCCTGAAGAAAACAGAGCTAACCGATCCACGACATGCAACTTATTGCTTCAAAGGTACAATACAGGACCGTTTTTTTTATCGCTTGATCACTGCAGATGAAAAATGGGTCCTGTATGATATTCCAAAATGCAAAAGACAGTGGCTCTCTCCGAATGAACAGCCACGAAGGACTGCTAAGCCAGGTTTACATCCAAAAAAGGCGCTTCTGTGTGTTTGGTGGGGTATTCTTGGAATAGTCCATTTTGAAGTGATTAAACCTGGAGAAACTGTTAATGCAGACCTTTATTTTTAACAGTTAGATGGACTAAATCAATCATTAATTGAAAAGTATCCAACGATTATCAATAGAAAAGGCGTTATTTTGCAACACGATAATATATATGCAAGACCGCACTGCGCAAGAAAAACACTGGAAAAAAATTAATTGATTGGGGTGGGAGGTATTGCTTCACCCACCATACTCGCCTGACATTGCGCCAACGGTTTTCCATTTATTCTGTTCAATGCAACACTTCTTAACAAACAAAAAATTTCACAATTTGGATAATATGAAAAATGCCATCTCTAGATATTTTACTGAAAAACCAATTGATTTTTATCGATCCGGCATTGAAAATTTGCCTACTAGATGGCAAAGGGTTGTTGCCAACAAGAGGGATTACATCACTGACTAAAAAGAAAAACTTGTAAGAAATTTATTTATTCGAATTTACTGTAAAAAAAATGACATAATTTTCCGGTCCCCCTAATATATATAATAATAATAGTTATTTTGGTACTTACGTACTATCGCAACAATGCCAATGTTTAAAATAACTCGCCACGTGGGCAACCCCGATTTCGCATGTGTCATACGTGCTGAATCGGCAACCATGTGCTTCGTTTCATATAATGCCTCTAAAAGATTGCGATAATAAGTACCGCTATTTTTGAAACCCAAAAATGTCTTCAACGTATAGAGACTCTGAATTTCATTTCATTTAGTACTTCCTCTTCTCAAAACACTAGGTAGAAGCCTATTTGGATGTACTGCCTGATGTTTTTGGAAATTTTGCGTGCATAAAGAAAGGTAGGTAGCTTGGCGAAAGCACTCAGTTTGTCGATAAAAATACATCAGCTCCAAACAGTGCACGAAAGTAGGATCCAAACAAAATACTTCTATGCCGTGATTACTGAAAGTATCAAGTAAACTTACACTACTCTGTGTATTTCCATTATTCTCAAAATGGCAATATTTGTAACTTTTTTAACGAAATGTTGCCACTCACAAAATTATAAATTGTGACAAGTAATAATAAAAAGCATACCTACACACAAAATTTAAACATAGTAAAATTAAAGAAAAGATATAAGCTGCATATGAGTAATTAAAGATTAAAAAGGGTTAAAATGAATAATTGTTAGAGTTTTCCAGTTCTTACGAAGAAATAAAATGTGATGGTCTTATAGTACTGCTCACCTTGAGTGTTTTTGACAATATTGCTACACAAGATGCCCCCAAAATAATGTTGAAGCTTTTCACTGCTAGATCCTTCGTTTTGAGTACATAACAAATGTCCAAATAACTGTACGTGTACGATCCGTAATTTACGATAAAAATACGAAAAACAAACGTTCCAGCCAGAAATAAACACCATATTGAGCACATCGACAGTTGCATTTGAAAATACAGTAGAACGTCGCTTATCCGAATCAATTGGGACCGGACACCATTCGTATACGTGATTGTTCGGATAACCAAAAACCGAAGGCGATCCATGCAGTATATGAAACCAGACACTATACGAATATTGAAAATCATGATATGCGGGAAACGTTCTTGAAGAAAAAGCAAAATAGGTACAAAATGTCGCAATTTTGCCTTTATTGTGGAACATATAACCATTTATTTTTCACTGTACCATTGTATACCTTCGTTTTATCGCTGCAAGATCTGTGATTCTTTTGAGTATCAGTAGTTGAGCAAGACAGCACTGATTGTTCGTACATAGCTGGCTCTAAAGCAGAAAACGCGTCAGCATTTGATGAACACTTGCTACTTTCGGTGTTGTCCTCCTCGTCATCCGTTTCATCGTTGACAGGGTCGGATTCTTCTTGCACGGAAGTCACAATCTCGTCATCATTTAGCGTTTGAAACCCACAGTCTTCTGCATGGCATGCCATGCAGATATTTACCAAATTCGCGTAGATGTTTACCCAATCACACAACTGAAATTCCTCAAATATCCCTGACCTTGGGTTTTCCCGTCATTTCTGACCGCACGTGAAACAACTGTTAAGCATTGCACTGTTGGAAAACGTATTCATATACAGTACATGTAGTTGACAAAAAAAAAGACTTGTCCGGATATTTGACGCTTCGGATAATATACGTTCGGATAAACGACGTTCTACTGTATTTATAAAGTCGGGTTTTCAAAATGTCCACCATGCTTATCGAGGCAGACTTGAACGAGCTGTAGAATGGATGTGTGCACATGTCGCAGCAGCTCGGTGTCCACAGAAATATATACAGCATGCAGACGAGCATTTAAGTCCGTTTGTGTAGTCAATGCGTCTGGAAAAATCAATTCCTCAAGATGGCCCCACAGGAAAAAAATCAACAGTGTGAGATTTGGGGATCATGGAGGCCATAGAACCAGATTACCACGTCCAATCCAGTGGCAGGGGAATGTCATATCCAGCCAATCAAGCACAGGAGCACAGATATTCACCGGAACCTCATCATGATCCACCATGCATCATCATTCATTCATCATCATTTACCGAATTTTTCTCAAAAACTATGGATCGTACAGGTGCAGATCTTCAGGCATTTTTTATGTACTCTCAAGCAGGAATTTGGCTGTGTAGAGTTTGGGCACTGTTTTTGGAACACCCTCTATATCAGGGGTGGGCAGACCTTTCCAGGGTACGGGCTACTCCTAATTTTTTCACGGTGTTGCGGCCTACCCAAGTGCGTAACAGAGAATATTAAGGCCAGTGGTGTAATGAAAAACGTTTAGGCCCTCAAATCAGATTTTACAAAGGATAGGTACTTGGCGGCAGACAAGCTTTGGGCCCTCTAGAACCGTGGGCTCCCCGCGATGCGGGGGTTGCGAGGGTGTACGTTACACAACTGGGTGGATCCAGTGGCGTAAGTCTAGTGACCTAATAGAAAGTCTACAATATAGTCGGACTTCTATTTTAAGAATCTCTATATTGCTGATTTCTCTATTTATCGAACCTTTTCCTAGAACTAAGAAAATTTTACGATTTTCTTCGTAAAATAACCTCCAAATATCGAAGTACATTTTCTATTTAACGAATTTTTTCTCTTGTGATTCATTTTTTTTCTCCGTATTTTTAAAATATTTCTAGACCTTCGTATGATGAACTGATATTTAGGTCTTAAGACAAAAGGCGGTCGCCCCAAAATACTTTGTTGGTCCACCGAGCGATCGCAATCGACTTCATGCCCACCCTGGCTTTATATTCATCATAAAATAATACGAATTCTCTCCATTTTAAATTACTGGATCTCTTTCTTAAAGCAGATTTTCCCTCATGTAAACTTTATCTTAAATTCTTATCCGAGTAATTTTGAAGACTTTTTTTTAACACATGTATCGAACTTGATAAATTTCTATTTTATATTTTATTTGTTGGAAGAAACTCAAACATATATATTTATCAGACATCAAAGATTATTATGCATCTATAACATTATTTTTCTAGATAAAAAAAGTAAAATAACACAGACCCAAGAGGAGGAAACAGGCATTTTAAAACTGATACGGAACTGACAATGCAAGTTTGCTTTGGAAATCGAAAGTAAATACCAGGAAAAAGTATAAAAACTGCATTTATGCATAGAA
>BMAV01001283.1:0-37887 GCA_019973955.1 Trichonephila inaurata madagascariensis | reverse complement strand
GAACACTTACCAATACCGGAAGGTTAATGAAGCATTAACTTTGCTGTAGGCTTTGAATCAGGACTTAACACACATGTTGTAATTACCAAAAAAAAAATTCTAATTTTCAACATTCAGTTTAGAGGTTTCAATAAATTGTTATGTAAGCGCTTAAGGATATAAATTTTAAACACCAAATTCATTGAATATGCATTTACTTATACAATAAGCGTGTCAGAAGCACAAAAATAGCAATTCACTTTACCTTTTTCATTACTTTTTCAATAGGCTATTGTGAATGTTCTTTTTTACAGAAATTTTCTATTGTTCTAATAGTTATATATTTGATATTTTTTATTTCAAATAAACACTTTCACGTGTGTGTGTATATTATATTATTCATTATATTTTCTAATAAATAGTTTTAAATTAATACATTTTTTTAAATATATTTTTAATAATAAAATATAAAAATGCATTTGTGTTATCCATGTTTGCAGCAAAGAAAAAGAGCACATCATGATATTTATATATATAAATCACTTTTTTAAACAGCTTCCTTTCTGAGATTTCTTACATTTTAACAATGTATCAGAAATTATTCTATTTTAAGAAATCTTGCAATTTCAAAATCTTCAGCAGAAAAAAAAAATATGTACAAGCTTTTTAGTGTTTTTTTTTTGTTAAATTAATTTTATTATTATTATATTTGTTTATTAGCTAAATATTTGTTTTAACATATTGAAGAAGATATGCAGTAAAAATATATAGTGTTATTTCGCCGCGTAATTTTTTTGTAAAAATAAAATTAATTATATAATGTATAGTTAAAAAAAACTAAAAAAACACGCTTTTAGAGTTAATCGAACTATATATATATATATATATATATATAAAGTAAAAATAATTCTTAACTTAAGAAAATAATGATTAACGAGAAAATTATCGTCATTGCTGTGTAAAAGCGTGAGAGGTGCTCTATATGAATTGTTATAATTTGTTACTATTCCGAAATGCAGAGTGATGTAAAAATGTAGTACAAAGCACCCCCCACACATGATTTTACCACAATATTAATTTTCTCGTTAATAATTTTATTCTAATACTAAGAATTTTTTTTTTACTTTTTAGTTCGGGTTTTTTTTTAGTTTTTTTAAACTATAATTTATTTTTCCTTTTTTTAATTTGATCTACAATAAAAGCGAGCTTTTTTACTTAATTAAACTATCGTTTATTAATTGATGCATTAATCTTAAATGCGTCCTTTTTGTCGAATCTGGAATACCCACTGGCATTCTTTCAGTGCGTTGATATGGCCTGCTTTGCAAAATGGAGGATCAACAAATTGAAGGAAATCTGGAAGAGCTAAGTTTGAAATATTTAATGCGGAAGAAGGTGCTAAGAGTCGATGATATTTTTCACTAAAAAGACTATTTGTGTTAACCTTGACTATTAGACTATGACTATTAAAAGACTATTTCACTATTTGTTTTAACCTTGAGAAATTTCGCTTCAGATTTGTAACTTAACTTTTTACTCGTCAAATCTTTAATGAGTCATCAAATCTGGAAATGGGAAATCATTAATCCTGATGCTCCTTATCAGGACAATGGAACAAAATTAGAAAATTATATTATTGTCACTGGCTCTTCAGAAGTGTGCAAAATTTTGAATTAATCTGACCTTTTAAGTGGGTAATAATCGTGTTCAAAGATTTCGTTACATACAGGTGAAGCTAATGAAAGCGTTTTGAAAAGCGGAAACATAATTGCAAAATATATACTCAATACATTAAAAGCTATTACATTAACTAAAATAATAAATTAGTGAAATAAAATAACAATAAAATTGAAAAATAAAAGGTTCATGTCCCATGTCCTCATAGGTTAACAAATAAAATAAATAAAAGAACATTCGAGAAGTTAGAGCTTATAAATCATTTGAATTATGACATAAAAAAGATAATGAAATAATAGATTCAATATATTCTGGTGTAACATTAAGTAAAAAATTAAGATGCCTCACACGTGTCATTTAAAATCAAACTTTTTGGATTATATGTAAAGTCAACTTTAAATTTAAATGGCATATGCAGATAATGAAGGATTTTACTATAAGAAATAACCAATTAAAAATCTATTATTTTGGTGTTTGAATTTCTGTTATTCATTCTGAATTCTACAAAAGGAGTTATGAAGTACAAACTCAATACATAATGAGCATATAATATTCATCAAATGGTTTATTTGTTTTATTACCTTGTACAACTCAAGGGTTTTAAAATCAAACGCAAAAATTATAGCTTTAACATGCAATTATAATAATCAAATTTAGATAAACTTTTATTTTATTTTTGCTTACATTCAAGGCAAGCACAAACAAAACAAGCAGCATTTTTTAAAAAAACTTTTAGCATGGTAATACTCCTCTCAGCGAAAGATTAATCCCCTAGTGCTAAGTAATTCGAAAAATATCGCCCCCCCCCCTTTGTTCATCCTTCAATGGATAAAAATTCCCTTAACGCTTTATTGAAAATCCCCTTTTATCATTTGTGCTACCGGTTCAAAGGGATTACAGAAGATTCTTTCCCATTAAGTTTTATGAGCATCGAAAGCATCGATTTCTCTCCCAATTTTTCCCTTTTTTTCCCCTACGATTCTAGCTGTGATTTGTTCTGTTATTGCTGAATCCTAGGTTGTGTGTGTGCAGCATCTTTAATTCATTTCTCAGTTTTCGTGCTGCTGTAATTTTATTAGGGGTTTTCCGCGCTTGGAAAGTCATCCATCTTTGAGAGGTCATCCATAAAAGACGACTTTTAGAGGGATTTTATTTTGGGGAAAAATTGAAGTGAAGTAAGTCACACTTTTATGCCATTATTCAGGAAGTTGATGCGTGCTTTCACCAGATCTGGAGAAAAATCAATATTGAGTTTTGATTCGAGACGCATTACAAAAGAGATATAATAGTTGCATAGAACACTATTTACAAAGGATTACAAAAATATTTATTAGCATTAGCTTAGCTTCAGTTTTAATTGACAGGGGAAAATATTACAAAGGGAATGATAAATTTAGATTCAAGATTAATCCCGAAGGAAAGACCCCAAAATTTAATATTTGTGAAACAATCGTTTTTGAAAAAATAGCCATGTAAATATAAATTTACCAGAAAATTTTAATTAAAAAATTTAGAAAAAATACTCATTTTTTTCATTTCTAGCAACGTAAAAAATAATAGTAAAATAATAGCAGTTACAAATCATTTATATTCTGCTTAAGGCTGTCTTCGGTAAAAGTACGAGAGCTTGAACTAATCGCGAAGCACATTTCAAAGAAAAAATGCCTTAATTTCCATGGAAATTGGCAATATTATAACTCATACCTCTGTTAACAATATATTGCTTTTAAAAATGCCAAAATATTCCATAAATGTTTTCCTTTTTGTTAGAATACGTGAAGGCATAGCCCATTTAACATTACGGTATAGGAGAAAAACGCGAAACACATTTTATACCAGAAAAAATGAATAAACTCGGTTAAAAACGGAAAGTGTGATAAAAAATGCTACTCTGTAAAGGATAGTGAAGCCAGAACATCATATTAATGTTTCATTTCTTTTATATTTGAAAAGATGTTCCAAATTCTGGTCCTACTCTTTAACATTAACCGAAGACAGCCTTAACAGAGATATGCAATTTAACTCTACCGCATTCACAAATGTTTGTCTTTTTTTCCCCTCCTACTTATTTACAAATCGTTGCAAACTTTTTTCATAAATATTCTTTCTTAGCACACCTTTATAAGCTTCACTTGCATGTAATTCACTTGTATGTCACTTGTTGAAGTCGATTTTTAACCACTTTTAAAGGTTCAATTAATTCGAAATTTTGCACACTTGTCAAGGACCGATGACAATACAATAATTTAATAATTTTGTTCCGTTGTGGTTATCAGAATAACGAATTTCTCATTTTTAGATCCCATCCTGTATCTGGCCTCTTATTCCAGATCCCATTTCCAGATTTGGCGACTAAAAGCTTAAGTTACAACTTAGTTCGATTAACTATAAAAGCGTGTGTTCTTTAGATTTTTTTAAAAATATAATTTATTAAATCTTTATGTTTTCATATTTAAATCACTTAAATTTAAAACTGAAAATTAATTTTAACTCAGTGGTCCAACAGTCAATGAAGGCCAAGGCCTACTGAGCCTATTTCGGTTTTCATGACCTTGGGCACTGATGTGCATAAGTAGATGTTCCGGTCAGATGGTCAATCTGACGTTAAACCCCCAATGTGTAGTTACCAAGCAAGCTTGGTAATCATTTATCGACCCATTAAGGGGATGAAAGCCTGAGTCTACCTTGCCCAGACCGGGATTTGAACCCTAGACTGCTGCGTGGAATCCCGGTACTCCGCCACTGGGCTTCCATTCAAATTTAGTTCCTTATATTTAGGCGCTAAGCATACGTTTAATTTTATGTAAAATATTTACACAATTATTATTCTTTTTTAAAGTGTTTGAAATATTCTTTTAAAAGAACCGTTAGCAATGTTTTTATACTTATAAGACCTAATCCAATAGCATAATAATGCAATATTCCACAAAACTGTTTTCACAGAAAATTTCATAATAAAATTTCAGAAGTAAAAATAATTTGTCCAACAATCTCTTTGTCTTCACTTTATTTGGAACAAAGAGAAAAATTCAAAATCAATTAGTATTTTTGTAATGAGGGGTAATCAAAAGAAGCATTACAATGTTTTCATAGTATAATGCATCTCTCTCTCTCTATATATATATAAAAGAAAAGTGACTAATTCACTCACTTACTACCTTACCACGAGATCTCCCAAATTATTAGATCTACAGATATAAATATTTTTATTTTTCGAATAGGGATGCGGATTGGTAATTACCATTGCAAACCTAGTGCATTAAATGGAAACTGGTATTACTTTTTATTGCAAGATCAAATAAATGGATACCAATTGCCGCAATGTAATTTTGACGCCCAGAGAGAAGTGAAATTGTGAAAGGCATTCGGTTTGCTGAGATCACCCTAATCAAACATGCACTCAAGGAATCTTTAACAGGCCGCATAATCATATGACATGGACGCTGTCAATTTTTTGCATCATAGAAATCCACCGAGGTCGAACCCGCAAATTTGAGGGTACAAGGTTAGTGCTTAACCAACAAGAAATTGGCACCCAAAGATATAAGAAACTAGATTTTAGTTTTAGAAATTCAAGTCCGTTTGAAATTTTATAAGTTATAAAGGATATAAACAAATTTTCACAAAGCATGTGGAAGCTTAATGGTAAGACTTATATATCAATGATTCAGTGTTTCTCAAACTTTCAATAGCTGTGCCCCAATATTCAATCATAGTTTTCATCGCCCCCCCCCCTTTATACCAAGAACATGTATTGGTGTCTATAATACGAGTACTATAATTTGACGACGCTACGAGTTTAACTTCTTAAGTCCCACCGGCGTATATAAACGTCTTTCTCAGCCGAAACATTAATTGCCCTGGACGTATGCATACGTCTTTTAAAAATGCGACCTTTTCTGTGCAATGCTATGCATAAAATTATTCCGAAGGCTTTAGAATGCAACAAAAGGACCTTGACAGTGTTTTCGAAGGATTTACTTATTTCAGAGGATTTGATTATTCATTCCTTTTCTTCCTCCTCCACCTCAATACATTTTATACGCGTACCTACGTGGAAAACGGTGGTTTTGGAGAGCAAATCTTTACTTTTAATCGGCAGATAAGTGTTAATTGTTGTGTATAATTTTATATATGACAAGCCCATGGGGTCACTGGTAATTATTAAACTTAACTTAGTATTGTTAAATTAATTATCAAAGACATTGTGCAGTACTAATTCATTTATAAGTGTATTATCACACCGTGTAAATGCGTATTTTATTTTTTATTACGGTCAGAATGTGTATTTTGTTGGTTTACTTTCAGTAAATTAATAATTTTTTTTAAAATTATCTTTTGTTTTTGACTTTTCAATATGCTTGCTCCCCCCCCCCCCCGGGGGGGGGGGGGGGGGGGGGTGAGGGGGGGGGGCGGCGCGTAGTTTGAGAAACGCTGCAATAACTTATAAAAACTATTTATACAACACCGTGAAATATCCAGCGAAGCATGTGATTCGATGAAATTATGAACTATTACTAAAAGCATGACCCACCGAAATTTCTCAAGCAATGTACATTTATTTACAATTCATACTTAAAAGCTTTGCCGAAACATGCAAGCAATTAGTTTTGGAAATACTAAAAAAGAATTGCATATACATATTATTCAAATTTAGCTACCGAAAACTACTATGTCTGATTAATATCGATGAATATGTGAAGGGAAAAATATATTAAACTGAAATGAAAACGATAATAAGTATATTTTATTAAATGTGAAAATATAAAAAACAAGAAATATTAAAAATAAAAATTCAATTCAGTTGGTACTTAGGTCAACAAAGAAAATTTTTATTTTAATTAATTAAATTTCATTAATGAATTAACATTCGAAAAAACCTTTATCAGCGTCAAATATTATCCACTACAAATTTTAAAAAAAAATTATTTGAAGCCAAGATAAAATTCGTTAGAAAACTTACTGGCGCCATCTCTTGGTGTTAGTTCTAATTTCGTCAGAAATAAGACTAAATAAATTGAAAATTTAAAAAAATAGAATTTAATTAATGAAATAAAAAATATTTGAAAGAAACTGTATTAAAATCAAGTGTCATCCTCTGCACGTTTAAAAAAATGTATTTGAACTTCAGTGGATGAATGAAAAGCATTTTATTAACGATTGAAAATTTGAACAAGACATTTGTACATAAATATATATATTTATACATAGGGAGAGAATGAACTCATAGTAGGAACTGAACAAAATGAAACCATAAGGGACAACTTTTCTTTTTACCGCCTTATTCAAAATTTTTTTTCTTCAATTAGTAAATCTTTCCATCCATCTTTAGTCTAAATTTTTCATTCTATTTACTGAAATATTTAAATTAATCTCCAATGAGATATTTCAGTCTGTTAGGAAGTAAACTTAATTTATACTCATTTAGTATTATCATGTATTTATCTATGATACCGTAGAAGTTTTATTGAAAGAAAGCAAACATGACAGAGGAAAAATTTCTTCATACATACTATAAATAATAATGGTTCCAGGTTTGCACCTGATGATATTAAAACGCAGAGAAGTTATCTTCGGGTGAAATTCCTAAGTCACAAAATGTTTATTTCACTTTTCCTCTATTAAAGTTTCTTTTATAACTTTTTTTACACTTTAAACTTAAGTATCAAAAAATTATTCTACATAACCGTAAGAAAATTTTGAAGTATGCACACATTTTCCTCATATATTAAAATGAATTTCCTCTAGAAAGTTTGAATAATTGTGTAACAAATTCAAAATCATAAGTATTTTAGGAACATTAATAGCAAAAATACAAATTTTGAATCGAAAATATTCTAGATGTACTTAAACAAAATGGGAACATAATGTTTTAAAAGATTATATTAAGCAATTTATTTTTTCTCCAAATAACTTTATAAAACAACTGAAAAGTTATGTACGTCGAAAGCTTAAGCAATTATTTTGTAAAAAATAAATTTTAAAAAAAAATTAATGAATCCTGCAATTTTTATCATTTTTAAGATAAATTTTTTTTTATAAAAACAGCACCTTTTAAACAATTAAATTTTCTTTCCAGACTATTTTGTATAATATTACAACCCACTAATGCAGATTGTCAATGTTGTCAGGGTTACCAATTTGGCACTTTTAACAAGGTTATATTGTATGATTAAAATTGAACCGTATCTTTCATTTATTTTTCCTCTCTTATCTGCATCAAAGCTTTAGATCAGGGGTCGGCAACCTATGGCATGCGTGCCGTATTCAGGTACAATTTTCAGTGGCACTCTCTGCACTATTCTACAAATGTGTCGATTTTTGAATGGAGGGAAGTCAAAAAATTTGTAATGGACCTTACTTGAAAAACATCTTCAGAATTGTGGACATTTACAAAATTACGAAAAATCTGAAAGATAACGCTGAAGATAAATTTATAACTAGTTTGTAAACTATTGAATGTCTTTGCTGGAGAGACTTAATTGATTGAAGAGAGAAAATTGCATGTATTCTGCTTTCCACTTTTGGTTCTGCATATCTATGTAAAAACTCTTTCCTCATATTAAAAATATTTCGAGTCCAAAAAGAAACTGTTTAACAACTGAATGCTTAGAATCTTGTCAAACTGAAAATCACAAATTATACCCCTGATTTTGCGACATGAAAGTAGAGCAGTGCAAGCAGTAGGTCTTCGAATTAAAACTTTTGTCTTTTTGTTTAACTATAATGAAGAGAAGTACTTATATTTTATGTTGTCTAATTCTTATTTTAATGAATAGGTTTAAAAATACGTCATACATGTGCAATTATTATTATTTTTTATTTTTTTGAAGATATAGTTATACAGTCAGATCTCTATATAACGAAGTCGCTAAATTCTAGAGAAAAAAAGTTCGTTATATGGAGGTTCATCTTTTAATATATACTTTATAAACCGCATAAAACAAATTTTAAATACATAAACACTATATATTAAAAAAGTAATTATTCACAACTTTTTTAAAATTAATATATGTTTATTTTATCTATCTTACTTATCTAAAAAAAAGAAAGAAAAAGAAAGATAGAAAGAAAAACTGCAAGGAAAACAAGATAAAAAAAATGTCGAAGAATTCACTCTATTTCCAATATTAAGAAAATAATTTACTAAAATTAATGAAGTTTAAAGATATTTTATAATTTAAAGCCTACAAGTGTGTGTGTTTGTAATATTAAACATACATTATTTTATAATTAGAACACGGGGACACGGGACAGCTACACAGAGGGTGAAAGAAGATACCGAAGATGTTTCTAGTGAACTGGGCAATGGGGGTCTAGGGTTGTACTTCTTGGATGAAACGTCCAGAACTCTATTGCTCTCGGCGAGTTAGGATCTAATAAAACCAGTTCAAGATTTATGGCCCCCATAAAATGTGTTAAAGAGAGAATAATATGAAATTTTTTCAGAAATACTTTAAGAAAAGGGAGGACAAAAATTGAATCACAAAAGAAAAAGTTCGTTGTACAGAAATGCACTTCGCTATAGAGAGATTATTTTACGAAGAAAGTTGTGAAATGTTCAAGGTACCAGGAAAAAGTTCGCTGCATAGAAAAATTCGCAATATAGAGGTCCGTTATATAGAGTTTCGACTGTAACTCAAGGTTTTTATTTTCCTGTTGAGAAATCTCTTTAAACGATGCAAAATTAATATATAGTAAAACTGTAAAAATATATCATTCACTCATTCTTCAGCTCTTCATGTATTATCGCGGGAATCGAATTGTTTCAAAAATATCCTGCTGTGTGGCACGCTGTTTCCTATTGGTAGATTGGTTTGGCACGCCACAGCTAAAAGGTTACCGACTCCGGGTTTAGATAATAGGAATACTTAAAAAGGCAGATCATCCTGTTCTTCCGTATCATGCTGGGTGTTCATCATTTAGTTTAAACCTCAGACGCCATGTTTTTAAAAAAAATACTAATTTAAAGTGCCATATTTGATTAGCTAAATCTTAACAAAGTGGATACCAAAAACAATGTAGGATGTTTAAAAGGTCTATTGTTATATAGTTAAGAAATGAAATTTAACCCATTCACATCCATAGCACAAATGAAGTAATACATTTTTAATAATTACACCTGTAAAAATAAATTAATAGACATGCAACGTGTTTGATAACTAGTACTGGTACCAAAAATTACCATCTTTTCATAAAAGGGAACGTGAATTGAGGAACGGAATATTTTAGTAGAATCGTAACGTGTCTGTTCGCGTTCTTCTAACTAATAATCCTTGTGCGGAATAATGAGTCTTTAAATATTATTCCATTAAAATATTTCCTCTTCGGAGGAAGACACGAATAATCCAAATCAAGTCTTGTATTTAAATCTTAACTTTCAAGCTCGAGAAGAAAGAAATTAGAAGCTAACAGGATAGCAAGTAATGATTAACGTAAAGCTAGGCGAGAGCGCTTCTTAGATTATTTGATTAATGTTAAGACTGACGATTTGGTCAGTTAGTTGTTAAATTGGATTCAGGCTGTTTGAATCAGATTATATTTTAGGAATTATCTCCAAATATAATAAGGTGTATTGCCTGGACGTGCTAAGTGTAAGTGATCCGATTTATTATTGTCTCCAATTATCTCGTCTACCTCGCTATTGCCATTGTTGAATTTGTGTCGTTGTTGAGAATTATAAATAAAAAGAGTGTATTGACTGTGGTTCATCTTCCTTCTGACCCTCTTACACTAATGGAGGGGATAGCCCATCCATTACAGAATGATGTATGCCGTTTGTTCAATTTTTTTTTTTTTCGATACTTAGTGAGTTTGACATATTTATGTTTGAATAAAGCAATATTATGTAAGAAAAAAAATTAAAATATATTTATAAATAAAACTTGCTACATCAAATTTCTCTTATTTAAAATAATAAAGTGAAAGAATACGTATTAAAAAAAAAGAATTGAAAGATTTAAATTAAAAACGGAAAAGAACAAATATATCTAATAATGAATAAATTTAAAACAATATATATTGAGAAAATTATAAGAACATTTAGTTAGTATGAGAATATGTGTAAGTAAAAGCAATAAGCCTTTATAAAAGGAACAGTTTTTAGAATATAAATTTGAATAATTCTTTAATGATAAGTATCTATTTTGCGACATAATTTTACTGTTTGTAAAAGAAAAGTAAGAAATTTATTTTTATATCGTTATATAAACGTCCAATCAACTTCATATTAAATAGATACTTACAAAAAATAAAATATACAAAGGGAAATTGCATCCTGACCCATATAAAACTGATAGAACAAAAAGTATCAGCAAAGATTAAATACCAAAAAATATAGAAAATCTCAGCGTTGAATTTCATGGTAATTTACACGCACCAAATATAATGCGTCGAAAAATTTTCCAAAGTGTTTCATCCTTATTCTTTTCTGAGCCATTAAATTAAGTACAGAAAATAATTTTTGGAAACTATTTAATCTGTTATAGACCTTTCCAAAAACTCTTAATTAAGAACAATTTAAGAAACTCTACATAAGAGATCTACAAATGAAAACCATTAAATATAATATATATAAACAGACATTTTGTAAACAGTCTTGATTCTTTAAAACAACTGATTTCGAATTAAAAAGAAAGGATATCGTAAATTTTTGTGTACAGTTAAAATAGTCGTACACCTAGACTTCTTTTTTTATAATTAACGAGCACTGAAATGCATACAGTGCAGTGCATATGTATATAAATTAACAAGGTAAAAGAAAATTAACATAACAAAAGTTTAATATATATTCCCATAACAGAATAATACAATTTTATACAGCAGAACTTTTTGCATTTATGGAAATTTGTTATAGCTACATAATGTACCTGTCTGAATAAAATAGTTTTGAATCTGTTGTCTATTATCTAGGCATCTAACAATTATTATAATTTTTTAAAAAAGTTGTTAAAAAATTATTATTTGTGCAATAACATACTAGAAAAACAATTAAAAATGTTTTTAGTACTTTTCCGTTTCGTCAGCACAGGCGATAAACTCGCCAAAAATGATACAACCGACGCCAAATGGAATATTCTCACTAATAACCTTTTACCACTACATTTTCACAAGATGTGGTCTTTTTTTTTATCAGTAATGTCTTTTTCATAATACATCAATAATAGATGAAAAACCAATAAGAACTAACATTTATTAAAAAATTTTATGTGTATATTATGTGTTATCGATGTAATATTATTTATATGACATCGTTAACTTCATCAGAGTAGTGTGAATTAAATGGGCAGGTCACGTTGTTAGAATGGACGAAGACTGCATCACTAAAAAGTCTTCAATGCCTAACCAATTGACACAGAGAAAAGGCAGGTCAAATATAAGATAGATTGATGGCCTAGAAAAAAAAATTGACAAAAATAATTGAAAATTGAGAACCCTAGCAGGAAGAAGGCTGGCCTGGAAAAGGCTTCTTTAGAAGGTCAAGGTCCACCCTGGGCTGTCGAGGCAACGAGAAAGGAAGGTTTACATGTGTTTTCGCCAATAAAAACCGCTTGGCGAGATTTGCGGTGGTGAAACGGAAAACTACCTTTCTTTTTTTATGTGGTAATGATAATTATTAGGTTGTGAATCGGGTTTCGTGGATTTTATGCAAGTCAGTCGCAAAGAAAAGGACAGTTTTTTAGGAGCCATGAAAATTTATTGTCGAGGAAACAATCTTTGAAATACAGGATTCCGCAGCGAAATTCACAGAATAAATATCAGAAGGTCTTCGCATCTACAACGCTCAGACACAACTATCAGTGACTAAAATACAAGTAGGCTAGATTATTCACAAGCACTCGCTCGTCCTACTAATCGCTGGTTGACTCTACAAAAGTCAAGGCATGACTACAAGTTAAAACAATACTACTCCGTTTCTGAGAGCGTCTCCCTATTTATAGGTCTCTTAGATATTTCGAGAAAGATCCGCTTGCGTCATAGATCGTGAAATTAGTGGAGAAATGACCAATTTCTAAAATAATCCATAGGGTCTCAAACTGGCCAAAAATGGTCACCAAAAATGATGCTAACTTGGCGCTACCGCCAAGATTTCGCCGTTTCCATTTAATCGCCATTGTAATGTAAGGAACGGCGTTGCTTGCAAATATTACAATTTTTAACATAAAATAAATGCAACATAGAGTAATATAAACGCATTACACCCACCAAAATATAAATTATTTACACTATTTTACACAAAATTCATAACAAGCTGAACATAAAAGAATCTCTGTATGGAATCTTTATGTTCGACATAAATACAAGATTTTGAACTAGAATTCTTCTACAGTACTTCAAAAAAAAAAAAAAAAAATACTACTCATGCGAGCAAGGAAATGTTCGTGATAAGTAAATTAGACGTTCATGAATAAAAATGATTAATTTGTACAAGCACGAAATTTTCTGTCAATGCGTGTTATCAGTAAAACTAATTAACATGTCAAAACGAATACAATGCACAGATAAATGCAGACAAGCACTGAGAGAGAGTGATAAATGAACAGTTGTAGAAAACTTATAACAATAGCAGAAGATATATTAATATTATTATTTTTAAAGCTGCACCTATTAGACACTTATTTTATGTATATTTATTTTGACATTTAATGCATTCTTCTTTTTGATACAAATCTAGCAATAAAATATTAGCTATTTGCAGAAGTAATATGCCACACAAGTTTTACATTTACAATATTTTGTTTTTAAAATAACTTTCCTGCTAATTTGAAACATTTAAACAAAATTTGGTACTTATGTATTATCGCAATCGTATAATCGTAATGTCGACATTACATGGAAGGAATTACATGGTTGCCAGTGGGCTCAATTCATGACGATGTCATGATAAAGACAAACACGTGCTCTCCATTGAATCCAAAACAGATATTAAACTAATTGTACTTGTTGTTCTATTTGTAAGACTTAGATAAAATTTTTAATTCCATGAAGATGTTCAAATGTTATAAAAAAAAGGAGTGTGTGTGCTTATGATTCCACGATAAAAGTGATAGCTTCAAATTTTGTAATGTTATTTCAGGGATTAGTTAGGTGAATAAAAAACAAGGGAATATTAGTATTGGCCTATAAAATTATTTATTTGTATGTCTGTACTCATAAAGCAATATTTTTCGCGAACTATACAATGATATTTGTGAATTAATTGTATTCTAAGAAGGAAACAATAAGTTTATGGTAGCTGAAATAAGTTATGAATATTTTAGAATCAAAACTATTTAATTACCTAAAAAAAACTTCGTCAAGTATTGTTCCGTACTTTCTCGTGCTTTCATTTGGATCATTTGACATAATTAAATTGAATTTTGATTTTAAAAAATCTACTTAAAATACCCACTTAAAGTAATAAGCAATTTGTTCAGAGGAGTTGATCCGGCTTCAGCGTTGGAAACTAATTTTTGTGAATGAATTTGATAATTTTCTCTACACTTTGATTTGGTGAAATATAAATAGTAACCATTAGAATTATTTGTCCATTTTCTGCTCTACATTTCGCTGCACAAATTTTTCCGATACATAACTCATTACACCTAAATGATTCAGTAGTATTTGATGCTGTGATGGGGCTTTATCGCGTCTTCTATTAAAACATCTTGGGAAATATTTGGGGCCAGAATGGCAATTCTTTACAACCAACTCAAGAAGAGAAAGCGATTATGCAGATTAGGAATTGTGTATATATTGGAGCTTTAGTATTCGTGTAAAGCTCTAAGAGGGTTCTATGAGGAAGTCTAATAGTGCTAGCGAAGTTCTAAGAAGGAGAGTTCGAAGTGAGTCCGAAGCCAGAAATCGTCCATTTGCCGGAGCAAGTTGGATTAAGGATTACATTGACGATGTAAGGACAGGTAGCTGTTCGCCGTGGATTAGAGGTAAGAAGAATTATTTTAAACGTTAATGCTAGAGCGGATTCTATTAAAGTTAGGAAATCATCTATAAATATGGATTCGGTGGTTTATTGCACTATTTGTTAGAATTGCGGTTTATGTCTCATCACTCCTAATCATAAGCCTTCTGGACTTGTGTTATTTTCCTGAATATAAATTGAGATAATAATAAAATAATTTTAGTATGGAATTTTTGAGTGGTCAGTCTTTTATCCCCTCAAACTTAGGTCACGTGGATGATGAAGAGATGATACCCCATAGCTCGTGGGCTATCACAATGCTACATCCATTTCTGAAGTGACATTAAGTTGTCGTATCTCCCTTATTTTTAAATATAGCAACCCCATCAGCTCTGTGATTGTGTCTTTGGAATTTAGCAATACAATGAAAATTTGGAACATCTACATATTCTTCATTATTTACACAAGTTGCTGTTAAAAGTAATGTAGTTACATGTTGCATGACACTGCCATCGAGATCCAAAGCATGTGCACGTAAACCGTGACAGTTCAAAGAATATACCGACATTTCGTTTTTTGTTTAAATAAAGTTTGTGGATATATCTGTGATTGCTATAAGTTTGTTTTGTGATAACCTTTTAAATTCATTTTGTAGATCTTTGAGAGATGTAGATATTCTTAAGCCAGTGCTTCTCAAACTTTCAGTACTGGTGACCCAATTTTTAATCATAATTTTTATCGCGCCCCCTTTATACAATATAATAATGTATTGAATGCAATACTAATGCACTTTGACTCTAAAACTACAATACGATCTTAATTATAAACCGTATATCTTCACAAGATAAGTGCTAAATTCTGTGTATGTTACTTTTAAGTAATATATATTTTAAGTAAATTATATATATATATACTTTTAAGTAATAGAATAATTATTATGCTATTTTTCTTTCTCTAATTTTTAAATTAGAACAGATTGAAAAATGATATTTAATTAAAGACTTATTCCCTTCATTATCCATTTCTATAAGTACAAATATCATTAGAAAAATAGTCTAGTCTATTTTGCTCTCTATCATATTCATCACATCTGGCAAAAATTCTGGCGAACGTTTACGTGAGTCTGGCCAACCTGTCGGATGTCTGCGCAAAACATGTAAAAAAGCTGTACCTGGTACAATTCCATTCCGTTTTGGTCGAGTCTATACTTCTATAGCTACCGAATCTGTCTTGAATGTACATTTTATAATTTACGCGTTAGTTGTAAATCACGGTATTAAGTATTTACGGCAGTAGATTAAAACAAAATCATAGATATATGTTTAAGTCGTAGAGAGAACATTCGATGATAATAAAGTATCAACAAGTACACAGTAGAGCATGGTTTCGAAAATTAAATCAAGGATATATTC
The DNA here is from genome assembly GCA_019973955.1 of Trichonephila inaurata madagascariensis. Lineage (NCBI taxonomy): Eukaryota > Metazoa > Arthropoda > Arachnida > Araneae > Nephilidae > Trichonephila > Trichonephila inaurata. The sequence goes on along the minus strand of BMAV01001283.1, from coordinate 21,921 downwards.
TAAAGAATACTTAAATTTTGGATTTACTATTACTATTACTGAAAGACCCTGGGTAAAACTTACATGTGTACTTACTACGTGTTAAAACATACAAATCTGAAGAACAACATACGGAAGTTGTTTTTAAAACCATAGAAAATCATTTAGTCATGTTGGCATGGAATTTTAAAAAGTATTTTCTTGCTGAGAACAACTTGATAGCAAGTTACGAGTGGGTTAGGGATTCATTTCCCACAATACTTCAGAAGGGCTCTCAACTGCCGAAAGAAGAAGTCTTCATAGATTTCACATCCAGTGGCATAGTTAAAAGGCAATTTTGAAATAAATAGCCCTTTGAAATTTGGGCAGAGGTGGATGATGAATTTTCTGCACTGAAAACAAAAGCATTTCGTATACTATTACCATTTTCAACATCCTACCTTTCTGAAACCGGATTTTCTGCTGTGGTTGTTTTGAAGACAAAATATAAATCTCAGCTAAATATAGAAAAAGAACTCAGAGTCTAATATGAAGCTTTCCTTTGAAAAACTTTGCTCTGCAAGACAAGCCCATGGAAGTCACTAATAATTATTAAACTTGCTCTTATACTGGCTGAAATACCCACTCTTCACAAGAGTTTACTTTTTTTTTAAAAAATAATATATTATTCTGGATATAATAGCTTAATTTTAAGGAGAGTAAAACCAAGTGCATGATAATGTATACAAAAATGTAAAATGATTTTTTGAAATGAATGCTCATATTATAAATAGTTTTGAACGAACTGTAATGCTCACAGAATTAGCATTTAGAATTAATGTTAAATAATTGAAAAGAATGTAAAATTTGAATAAAGAATAATTGTGTTATTTTTAATATTTAAAGCGAGAAAACTTGAAAATGTTTTAGCCCGCGATCAAGTGTGCACTCGATACTAACGTTAATGTTCCTGCGGAGTGACTCACCCCAATCCTTTTTTTATAATTATTTTTACTATATACGATAAAAGTCACAATTTCAGTGAATAATTAAACCAAGAAAAAATATACTTACCTATTTCAAGGACTTTTTAATTTGTCTTCGAAAATTTTGAAGAAATCCAGTAAAACTGATCTAAATTGTTTCAAATGTGCATGACTTTAATAAAGGACACAAATCACAGACAATTTTCGCTAACATTCAATTCAGTGTATTCAATATAAAAATATGGATAATAGTTCAAAAAGAGAATTGTGTTCAACGTTTTTCCTTAGGCATTATATGTTTCACAATACTCATAAAAATAAATCTTGGCCAAATAATTCTTCAAAGTGCTCAATATGCTTATCCATATATCATAAAACTCTTTCGTATGGAAAAAGGCGAAAGAGAAATATATTATTTACAACTTCCCTGAAAAAAAGGGACGGAGATAACGATACCTGTAAGTTCGAAGGTCAGCTAAAGTAATATTTTAGGTTAAAAGAAACGTAATAAAAAAAATCTCTCATCGTGGGATTACAGCACAAAGCAAACAAAATATTTTTTTAATTTGGTTATAAGATGAAAGATAGCTAATGAGCATTTGAAGTAGAATCTTTTATTTTTGATGACGTAATTTTGCCAGATGATATATATAAATCATATCAGTGTAAATCTGTATTTTTTTATTATGTCAGAAAGTATTTTGTTGTGCTTAATTCCAGTAAATTAATTTTTTTAACCTTTTATTTTCGATATGCTCGCGCCCCACAGTTTGAGAAGCACTGTCTTAAGCCATGGAAGAATTTTGGATCGGAATTTTCCGATGGAAAATTCTACAAGTCTTGTTGCTCTTGATAACGCAGCATATACCAATTATTGAGAATGTGTTTTCTCATACTTATAACAAGTCTTGAAGGACTTTACATTATTACGGAAAATTCTGATCCATTGTTTCGAGCGTTACAAATCCGAACGTAACAGTGCTTGGCTTCTTAAAAAGCATCATTCAAGCTCTCTCTCCAGCAAAACGCGCCTAAATAAATTATCTCTTCAAAAATTCCTCAGGAAGATTTTAAAATTAAAAAAAAAAATCCTTTTTTTTTTTACATTAACGTTTTTAAAAAATGCATTTTGTAGACCTATGTGCGTTATTATTGTTGACACATATGTACTTTTTAAGAGAAAGTTTCTGTAAAGAGCATAAGTTGGCAACAACAAAGCGCATGAACTGATTTGATGGAAACACATGATCGTTTGACTTTGACGTCACATGAGTTTCTGAACATTGGCCAGCAACACGTGGTAGTCATTATCATGTGACTTTGACGTCAAATGAATTTAGCCCATGCAGGGGATATGAAAAACGTAAAATCAGATTGCCAACTTGACGAGTTTTCTTGAACGTTTGCATTGTTACGATAGTACGTAAGTACCCAAAATTCAAATAAAAATTAAGTATACATTAATCTACATCTATTCATGCAGTATTATTTTCCTTTATATTTCATTATTAATAACCCTTTTCCAAAAAATACATCAAAAGACGTATCAAATAATGTACCTATCATAGACTATCTCCAGCGATTTTCAACAAATGTCTGCTTACGCAAGAAAATGTTTGAGGAAAAGGTTGCCATAACTCGTAGTACCTTTGATGATTACTCACTCTCTGGTGTGCGGCTTATTTTTGGCGAAACGTCGCTGACATGAGCTGATACACGAATAATTCTGAAGTAACTTTATTGACTTTTAGTACTTCATTTTTTTTACTTGGGGATTTTCTTCTGAGATTAGGAGAAAAGTTGAACCAAATAGTAAATGATACTGAAAAGTCTTATTGTTACGGTTTTATTATAGCGTTTAACAGACTTATTCAATCAAAATCTAAAAATATTATGCTTCAGAAGGATTAAAACTGAACTAAAGTTAATTATTCGCGTATGTTAATAAATGGTTAAGGATCTGTCCTTGAGAAATAAGATTAACAACTATTTCCCATGAAGTGTTATATCACAGACAGAAATTAATTGAAGCTTAAATGGGGGAAGAAAAGGCAGACATGATCCCCATTATACTACGATGAATTTTAGTTGAGCCCCGGATTTTTGGCGACAAACGTTTGGTGCCAATTTTTTATATTTTCTTAGGATTACACCGCCAAGTTGGCAACTCTTACAACCAAGCTGTGTGCTTAGGATTTGGTTCAAGCTAGTCATATTGAAAAATGCGTCTTTTCCTTTAGCGTCATTATATAGATAAACACTTTAGGTGCCAAAAAAAAAAAATCAGAGGGTTCAACTATAGAATTTTACCGAGAAACGAATATAAATAAAAATAATGGGAGAGTTGAACGGAAAATTAGAGGAGAATTATATATTGAAACTGAAAAAAATTGAGTAGATTAAATTTAATCACTTATTAATTTATTTCTTCATCTTAAATTCCTTGTAGGATGGTGATAGAATTTCTCTCTCCTATATCACTGACACCGATATCCTGCTGTTTTCTTTCTATTTGATACTGTATGTTGGTTATTATTTAATTAAATAGCCCGGATTTTCTACCTTTTCTTGCCATTATCAAAGCTCAGCTTTCAACTAGATCTAATTAAACATGTTGTGAATAATAGTAAATATATAAACGAAGTACTGAAAGATCTTATTGAATGCAACAAAACAAAAATAAAATAAATTGAAAGCTACTAATTGATCTGTTGAATTGGCAAAGATTATAATTAAGATATACCAGCTTTTACAAACTGTTGTCTTTAATAAAATTAAAAATGTTTGTACTTATCTTGTAAACCTTATCTTACCTTATAAAATAACGCATTGAATGAACACACAAAAGCTCTTACTGAAAAAATAAATAAATAAAGGTATTAATTTCAATTATACTTAACTAACACGGGATTATTAGTTACTGAAGCGTATTATATTTACCATTTCTTATCGCTCTCTAAAAGACAGACTTCTCTGTAGTAAAATTACTGTACTTTAATTATGTATTGGGATATACGAGTATCTTTCCAGTACAAGGAATGCAATCCAATCAGCATTTAATACATACCGGTGTTCTTTTGAGTATACAGCCTCAATCCTTGCGAATAATTAATGGAATTAATTAAAATGAATAATATATTTTGAGTGACAATATTTCTTCCAGCGCTGAATAAAGGCGGAAACAATTCCCACAGAAGCTAAGGAACGAGGAAAGAATTATATACATCACCTTTTTCGTGATTTCATCACCCCATGTTATTGTTTTGGAAAATCACGGAAATACTAGCAAATGTTTTGTGCTGAAAATAAAAATTCTTTTTTCATAGTTTGTTACAATACCTTTCAGGTGGTAAATCTATCTAAAACTGCGCGTGGATAATAAATCTAGGAATAGTTCCAGTGTGAATAAATATTAACGCCACACTGTTTAGCCACTCGAGGGCTTTTGGAAACGGACCTCGTTACTTGAAACCATGATCAAGTGACGAGGACGACACCTCAACTGGAACCCGCTCTACTAACTTCCACAATACACCAATGGGAGGACGTTTAAGCTTCGACAGATTTAAAATGAAGCTCGTAACAATGATGCTTGTCACATGCCTGGAATAGTTGGGGATAGGAATCATCGAAGTACGTGCAGGAATGAGAAGTGCTCGGCCTTAACAACTGTAAAATGTTAAAATGTACAGACTGCAAGGTTTTTCTGTGCTTTACAAGTACTAGATATTGTTTCAAGACATTTCACGAAAATAAAAAAATAAAAATAAATGGTAAAAAAATAAAAATATGTACCTAAAACTTTAATAAAACTTAATTTTCCTGTTGAATGTATGAATTGTGTGTATTGTGTGATTAAAAACTAAGTTTAAATTAATTACTTCAATATTTGCGTAGTACTTAAAAAAAATTCTGATTGTAGTTTTTGTGTGGATCCTGATATATCACCCCCCTAGAGCTTCTATAAATTAAAAATAATTTTTTATTGCACTTTTCTACATCATAGGGATAAAAAAAAACTATTTAAGTACCTCGTACAAAATATCAAGCTTTTATTTTTGTCTCGGGTCTGAGGAGGATAACTCCTTATTCAATGTTTATAGATTTATAAGGAAAAGTTTTCTTCGAACCAAACATAAGAATGGTTTTTACACTGTATTGTTTCTAATCTATAATGTTTCTGTCTGTTTGTCTTAAAAAGATTTAATTCTTATGATGCGTGAATTTTATTCAAATTAAAAAGGATTTAAAACATACAGCATTTTTTTTTTGATTTTCTTTGAATTTAAGGTTTAAAAAACTGTTGATGATATTTAGTGAATCAGATATGTTGTTTAATGCACAATAGACATTTACTAGTTTCAACAACAAATAGAATTTCCATAATTAACTGTAATATATTTATGCATTGAAATAAAGGTACTTGGGTATTATACTGACGATCAATTTCATCAAATTAAAAAATGTCACCTAATTCAACGATATGCAGGTAATAGAGAATATCTGATACTTCCCTTTTCTCGCAATATTATCGGTGACATTATATGAAACAAAACACATTGTTGCTAATTCAGTGTATACGACACATGTAAAATTGGGGTTGCCAACTTTCCGAGTTATTTTTAACGTTGACATTGTTGCGATAGTACGTTAGTATAAAAATCCTTACGGATTTTCTATGGTGTTTACGTGCACACATTATTGTTAGCGCATGCTCGATAATAATCTTTTTTATAGGTTGTACCATTTCCGCTCATGTCTAAACAAAATATTTGTGATTACAATTTAATGTAAAAGAGCTAACCGAGCTCTTTCAACGAAAATTGAATTTTTATTCTAGCTCCTTCGGGACGAACGTCCCAAATGTGAGCCAGCGCAAAACACCGCAGGAAACTACACGAATGTATTAGGTGACCTTTTCTTCATATGAAAGTCATTCACCCTGGTAACAGTATTAAATGATTTTTACATATAAGATGTACTTAAAAAAAACAGATGTTAACCTGTGTTATGGAATAATTTTGACTCAGAAAATAAGGTGCTAGTTTTATAGCGAAATAATAGTATTCTTGAACTCCAAAATAAATTTGTTTACTGATTCATTTCTTGACATTAAGATTTAACATAAATGGTTATTGTATACGGAAAATCCTCATTTAAAACAGAAAATTTTCGTTTCATGTAGCCTGCTAAAATTACTTCCGGATATAATTTACGAAAAATGCAAATTTGAAAGTAAAAAGGTTTCAAAGATTTTATATAAAGATTAAGAAGGTTTCGATAGTATCTACCGAAGGAAAATAGAAATCAAACACCGTAATGATTAAAAAAATCTCCAATTGTAATGTTCTTTAATATCCATAAAGAATGTACATTAAATTAAACCAAAATTCTTACTTATTTAATTCGAAATAACCGTGTTTAAGTGTTAAAAGAGTGATTAAAACAGAATAGAAATATTTAAAAACAAAACAGCGCTTTGCAAAATTATGCTTTTTAACATCACATTCAAAACTAAACATTTCTAAGAGTTTAATTGAAGATTTCCTCCTTAAAAAATTTATAACTAACTCTCTCTCTTTCTTCTGGGTTCTTATCTATAAATTACAATCTTTGTTCTCAGATAAATACGTTTCTTTTTCTAGGCAAAATTGAATGTGACACCATTATTTCGTTGCATAATCTTATCTCGAATATGTTTAGATAATTAGGTTAAGTAATTAATTAAATACCGGATATTCCTTTTTCCGTGCTATCATGCGTTGAACATTCAATAGCTTAACTATATCTTGATATAACGACACTTATTTGATGTTTCATACGAGGGGAATGGAATAAAACAATATTCTATGACATTTAGCGCTATTTAATAAGCAAATCAATTTATTCAATGAAATAAATAAGATAAATTGTTATTTTCAGTTGGTAGTAATTTAATGAAATGATAAATAATATCCTCAGATTTTGAGATTACTTTTCTCATGATGTTATTTGTTGTCTTCAAAAGAGAATCTTCAACAATTCATAATTTTCTTGTATTGCTTTAATTGCTTTTCTTTTAATTAGTGTTTGCTTAGGTATAATTAAGTCTGCTGTAACAAATTTTTTTTAGAAGATCCAAATATATTTTAGTTTTAAGGTGACTTCCTACCTTTGGACTCAATTTTTTTATAAAAACAAATTTTTGAAACAAATTGAGTATTTTTAGGAAGAAAAATAAAAAAATGGTAAGTACACAAAAATGCTTAAATAAATATTGTACTTTAAGAAAAATTGGTTGTTTTTAAGGAAATTTTATCAAGTTTTTACTAAAACGGGTAACACTGTATAAAAATTTCCAATACAATTATCACAATTTTCTTTATATACAGCATACATATTACAGTGCTCTTCAAAATGAACCAAAATCTATGAGAAATATTTAAATACAAAAAAATTACAGACAATTATACATAATAATATGAAAATGTTGATATTTTTTAAGTTTTTTCTTTATAAAAACTACCCTAAATAAAAAAAAATATTTAACCTAAAACAAAACTTATGGTCCACTTTATAAGAAATAGTATAATAAACATTCCCACAAAATTTTTCAAAACGTTATCTGGTTTGGTTCTAAAGATATCATGTATCTGGTAAAGTGTTTCTTTCGAAAACATAATTTTGAGAAAAACTCATTTAAAGTTTTTTCTTACTGCCCTTTTGCATAGAGTGATGTTTTTTAAAATCACTATTTCTGTTTCGCACAAAAAAAAAAAAGAAAAACTGTTTTCGAAAGAAAAATGTTCAAACTATAAGATTTTGAAATAAAAAAATACGTATTATGTAGACGAAAAACGACATTTTAAAGGTAGGTAGTTACCTTAAATCAATTCGTTTTATTGATGAGATTTACGACATGAAATGTTTCGAACCAAACTGAATTCTTTTAACAACAAGCATCAGAGTTGAGACAAAACATTGCTGCAGCTTCATTATGCGTTGCCATTATTCGCTTATAGTTTATAAGAGTTAATTTAAAGTTAACAGATTGCCAAGCTGGGGCGCCCACATGCCTAAATAGTTGTTTCCTGGGGCATTGACAATGTTGATCTTTATGTCGCAAGAAAATGATGGAATTAGGACTTTCATCGAATCCCTAATGGAGATGAACAATTCACGCAAGATGTTAAAATTACGTCTCTTTGAGGTCATTTCCCTTATGTAAGTAAGTGATTTGATTAAATCTCCGAACCGTTTCAGTCAAGTGATGAAATGAACAAGTCAGCCATTTTTTGAAAGATATGGGGTTGATATTTAGGGGATCGATAATACTACCTGTATGTTTAGGAAGTACAAGGACTCGCCCTCCCCCAGGTGTCTCCCCCCCTTCCTGAACAGTATTTTGCCAAAGCAAATAATGACTAGTTCATTTCATCATTTCACTGAAACAGTTCAGAGTTCGATAAAATCACTTACTTTCATCATGGAAATAACCTTGAAGAGACGTTAGTTTAACAACTCCCGACAATTGATCCTTTCCCTTAGGGATTTCATGAAATTCCTAACTACTTCATTTTCCTGCGACATTTATATTTTATTACAAATTAAAATGTATTGAAAAATTTTGAATGAAGAAAAAGTGATCCTATATTTCATAATCAAAACGATATTGTATTTTTGTACTCAATTTTGTACATTTCATGTATGCAATTATGATGCAGCTATGCATTTTATCATACCGTTTGTGTGTGTGTGTGTGTGCGCGTGCACGTGTGGGTGATGGTTAATACTAAAGTAAGAAAATAAGAATAGGAAGGCTATAACTGCAGGTTTAAATAGAGCTTAAGAGGCTAACATTTTCTTTTATTTCTCTATTTACTGGGTTGGTGTAAAATTTAGAAGAGAAAACACAGTTAGAAATACTGTAAAAAATATTTTAATACTAAATTTAATTTATGAAATTCTCAATACGATTACAATTCAAAGGTATCAAAAAGTAATCTTATTTAGGACAAATAGTGTCACGTAGATTGGGGTTCGTGGATTTTGTTATCAGTCTCAGAGAGCAAAACAGTTTCTTAAGAGCGATCCCATATCCCTAAATTAAAGGATATAGCAGTGAAATTCGCAAAATAAATCCAAAATACAAATACTTAATGATAAAGAATATTCACAAGAAAATGTTCGATCGTAGCAACTGAAGTAATACTGACTACTCAATTTCCAGCGACGGCTATTTATAGTCTCTTACGTCTGCTTACGTCTCTTATATCTGCTTACGTCGTAGATCGTAATGCTAATAATAGTGATTTCTAGAAATATTAATGTAGTAACAAGTCACCGAATTTGAACACCAAAAATTATGCCAACTTGACTGTATCTTCCATATTTCGCCAAGTTTCTATTGAAACGTCATTATAAAAGAAAAGACGGCATTGCTTGCGAATATTACAATTTTCCTCTTGAAATAAATATAACAGAAAGTACTATTAATAAATATAAATTATTTACACTATTTTAAGCCTTAATTACACAATATTCGTAATAATACAATGAACTTAAAAATGCTAATATATATATATATATATATATATATATAGTTTCTCTAAAATCATTTAAAAGGATACTCATGTCGAACTTTGAATTCGGTTTCCAACAAACTTTGTACTCCTAAATTGACACAAGACAATTACAACATTCCAAATGGAATAAGAATTGAATAAAATATTCTTATAGAATATTTTATCGAAAAATTTCATATGAAGCTGTTTAACATACAGACTTCTGGATCAATAGTTTCTTTTGCTACTGCTCCCATGTTCATTTCTTCTAATTACTGCGGATTAAACAGATAACAAAAATATTTAAGTAATTCAGTTGTAATGTCGTTTCTAATCAGCGATATAAGAAAAGTTCATGCAACAAATTAAAAAGATATTCTGGAATCAAAGATTTCGTGTGTTTACTTTCAGTTACAGATAATAATGTACTCTAATTATGTACAAAACATAAGCAGGGGAAATTATTTTTGTTAATCATGATAAAACAAGAGTTAATAATTGTAATAGTAAACCAACAATAAACAAAAAGTATCGTGCATCACAATTATAATTAGTAAGAAATTTCTCTTTGTCTTTATTCGGGTTCCTTTCTCTAATTAAATTAACTATCAAGTTACTATTACTTCGCAATCCATGATGAAGTTAAGCATTTTTTACAACTAACTTATTCAAACCAGATTTATTAAGTAAAGGTACTGTATGAAGATAATAATATAAAATAATTAAAAGAACAATGTCTTCTTTGTGTTTTTTAATTAATCCTATTCAAATGATACAATCAATTTAAAATATTTGATAAAAACTTGAAAATTCTGGTATCTCTGCTATAGCTTTAAATATTTAATACATTTAGTGCAATTCTCATAGATGTCAACGTTGAGGTCTGCTTTTACCGGCAATGTATTTAGATATTTAAAATATATTATGATCTTTAAAAATGTATGTTTTGTAAATCTCTTTGTATCTTAGTGGACGAAACGGTATTTATATCACTGTGAACAATTTTGCATGACATAATATTTTGAATTTTCGCAGGTTTGAGTAATGATTCTTCTAATATGAAACGAGTATTTTAAATATTTAACAATGTACAAATTTCTTTTAAAATTTTTCAACTTTTTAAGAAAAAAGTAATCAAGAAATATATTTTTCCGAGCATAAAAATTAAACGAAAGAACAAATATCTTTCTATATATAAAGTTTTTCTTAGAGCTGTAATAAATGTACTTATACATAAGGTATACTTGGTAAAAATGGGCCGTAAAAAGTTGAATGTAATTGAAGAGGAGCGCCAAGAGCGATTTGCCTAGGGGTTCTCCCCACTATCTGTTAGCGCTACACTTACGTCATAAATCGTGTGATATAGATTTCTCCAGTAATTTTCAGAAGCATCAATATGTTCAACACAAATGATCACCAACATGGACTTCAAGTCACCAAACTTAGTCACCTAAAATTATGCCAATTTGACTGTAACGCCAATATTTCGCCAAGTTTCCATTGGATCACCATTATAATGTAAGGAAGAAAATTGCTTAAAATGCGGAGACGAAAATTTGAAAGTTATTATTTTTCCCCCTGCTTATAATATATCCGGAAAAAAGTAGAACTAAGTACATATAAATTACATGCTTACATTTTGAGCAATGAGCATGAACAGATTTATAATTTGTACAATGGGGGTTCATCCGCCATTAGGTGGACAGTGGTTACCCCCTCTAGTTATAATAAAAATATGAATTATTAAAGGTAGTTATGAAAAGAAGAGAATTAACTAAATGCATAAATTTTCAAGTATATGGATTCTCAATACCCTAAAGCCTTTTAATAAAATGATCGTGTAATTTATTATAAGCAATTACAGATAAATTAGTCTGGCCTTATTGGATTAAAATAAACTTGTGTGTGCCATTCCAATAAAAAGAATCTTGAATAATACGAATATTACAGATCTTGTTTAGAAATTATTCGTATTGAATTTGTATTCATCCCCGAGCGTTTATATTTGAAATAGGGATATATTTTTTATGTACTTATCACACTGCCTACAATAAATCTGCTTACTTCTTTCCAATGAATTTGATAAAGAAACAATTTGAATAAAATTTTATATCATAATGTATGAAACACACACACACACAATAACTATCTGAAATTTATTGCTAGATAATTATACTAGAAACCACATTATGAATTTGTTATTCTCAAATCGAAAATAAATTTATTTTATATATATATATATATAATCCAAGAATAAATACAAAAAGATAAATGTTTTATAGTAATAGCAGATAAATGTACTCAAAAGAATATTTTTGCGTGTAACTATACAAATATACTCAAATCTTCAATTAATAAAAAATAATAATATATTTCAAGGAATTTTTAACATCAGTACAAATGTATTTAACAGTGCATTTGTTAAAACACAACATTAATACATTTAGAAGATATATTTACCAGTACAAAGACTTTTAACAGTTTTGTTTTATCTGTAACATACATGGGCATTGAGTTAGTGCTTCTCAAACATTTGCGACTCAATATTCAATCCTAATTTTCATCGCCCCTCCTCCTCCATACAATAACAATGTATTGAATTCAATAAAACTTTACTTTGACACTAACGCTACAATACGACTTTAGGTTTTTAAGTACAATCAGCGTATATAAACGTCTCGATCAGCCAAAGCGTTAATTGCCCCGGACATATATATACGTCTTTCCGAAGTACGATCTTTTCTGTGCACTACTGTGCATACAATTATTCCGAAGGCTTTTGGAATGCAATAAAAAGACTTTGACAGTGTTTCCAAAGGATTAACATGTTTCAGGGGATTGCTTATTTAATTCTTTTCTCCTCCCCCCCCCAATACATCACATATGCACCCTACGTAGAAAACGGTGACATTGAGGCGTGAATCACGCATCTGTTAATCGGCAGTTAAGGGATTAATTATGAACCGTACAAATTATCAAGATGAGTGTTCATTTTGTATGTAATTTTACACATGACAAACCCATGGGGTCAATTGCAATTAATAAACTTGTTCTTAATTTTTGCTAAATTAATTACAAAATACATTGTGCAGTACTGATACATTTATGAGTGTTTTTATCAGTGTAAATATGTATTTATTTCTTATTATATCAGAATGTATTTTGTTTGTTTACTTTCAGTAAATCAATAATTTTTTTAAATAATCCTTTACTTCTGACTTTTCAATATGTACGCACCCCAATCGTAGAGATATCACGCCCCCTCCTAGAGGGGCGCACCGCACAATTTGAGAAACGATACATTAAGTCGATCGCAATCGCCTGGTGGACCTCCAAGATATTTTGGGATGACCGACTTTACTAACAAGGGGAGGGCACGACTAAGGAACTTTATTTGGAATCGAGACTTGGTGTAATAGTAGTACTCCCTTAAGATGTTCACTCCTCAATGTAATTCCGCCGAATGGCTAGTCCATTCGGAGAAATTAGCCTTCGAAATTCATGCTTAGCTTTTATATAATTAAATTTTAATTTTCCGCAACGAGTTCGTAGCTTGATTGGTAAATCGTCTGCTTACTATGCGCGAGGTTATGGTTCGATTCCACTCGCGATCAACTTTTTTTCTTCAATTAATTTAACTATTTTTTTAATTAAATAAATTTATTTGTGAAAAGTTTATTAAACATTAAATGATATTTTTTGTAATTATTTTGTATTTTATAAAGTAAAAAAATTACTGTAATTATATAAATAATTATATTAATATTTATAAATATATTTTATATTAATAACTAATAATACTAAGGAATGTTACTAAGGAGTCACGCAATTTTCACAGCCTGTATAAAAGCGAAAGTCTTTTGTGCTCATCGCTTTTTGACTGCTTGGCTTCGCCATGTAATCGTCGCCTTTTGCTTTCGCTGTGTCGCTAGTGTCTGTGTGAACGTTTGTCCCTGTTAATTACGAAGTACCAATGTAATTGTCCATTAACGTAATGTGTATCAAAATAAAAAAAAGATAAACATAAATTCTGAAGATGTTTCTTGAAACTATATGGCAACAATCCAAATGCACCACCACCGGCTAATGCTACATTTTTGGAGAGAGAGTTAACTAAAATAGTAAGAGTTGAAAAAAAAGCATGATTTGTCTGCATTGTGGTAACAGTGCACAACCGGTTTGGCTAGTTTGGCTGAAAAACCGGTTTTCTTTGTCAACTTTTGTCATTGTCTTAACAGTTACATTGTTACAAAAATATAGACGAATCTAAGTTGGCATCGAAAACCGGTAATTAATTTAGTTTAGTTAAAAAAATAAATTAATATTTGAAAAAACTGTATTAATATCAAGTGTCGTGCACTTCAAGTTTAAAAAAAATTTATTTAAACTTGATTGGATGTGAATAGAAAGTATTTTATTAACAATTGAAAATTTGAACAAGATAAATATAGTCGAACCTCCATATTACGAACCTCTATATTGCAAATTTTTCTCTATAGCGATCTTTTTTCTGGAACCAAGAACATTTCCCCATTTTCTTCGTAAAATAACCTCCTAATAGCAAGTGTATTTTCTATATAACGAACTTTTTCTCTTGGGATTCAATTTTTTTCTCCCTATTCGTTAAGTATTCCTAGACATTTCAAGTTTTGTTCTCTCTTTTAACACATTTTATGGTGGTCATAAATCTTGAACTGGTTTTATTAGGTGCCTAACTCGCCGAGAGCAATAGAATTATGGGTGTTCCATCCAAGAAGTGCAACCTTTAACCCCCAGTCCTGTTTACTGGAAACATCTTCGATATCCCGTTTCATTCTAAAAGGAGTTGTCTCGTGTTTCTTGAACTAGTCTCAGTTCATTCGTACTCTTCAGTCGTACTCGTAACTTCGTTTCTCGTAGCACGAGAATGTCAAAACGTTAATGCTTGAGCATTAAAGAAAATTTTTTAATTCTTCAGGAAGTTGATAAAGGCGTCAAGAAACTTTCTTTGCAGTTTTTCTTTCCTTCTTTTTTTCCTTGATAGGTAAGATAATAAAATATATATATATTAAGTTACAAAAATGTGTAAATAATTAATTTTTCAATTATATAGTATTTTTTTACTTTAAAATTTGTTTTATGTGGCTTATAAAGAAAACTGAAAGAGATGAACCTCTATATATAACGAACTTTCCATACAACGAACTTTTTTCCAGGATTTAGCGACTTCGTTATATAGAGGTCTGACTATATAATATAGAGAGAGAGAGCTAATAGTAGGAATTGTGAAAACGATTTGATATAGCACTGACATATTCTACAATTCGTTAATTTATTGATCAATAATGAGAGCATGTTAATATTTCATTGAATAATTTCGGTGGAAATATGCCCTAGAATGTGTGAGAAATAATTATATAGGTAGTAAAGCAACCACTGTGGAACGTTAAACAACCGAATTCCTTCTCCACTTGCAACGGTTCCTTAAAAAGAGCGGAGAAGGTGGTTTTTAATTAGGGGGACAATTTTACGCATCGTATTCATTGTACAGAATGTAACAACAAGTAAAATAAGGAAATAAAAAAAATCGTATTGTATTATTTCCAGACTTTACAAGTAATAACGAAAACCATCAAATCTCTTTAAGTTGGATTTCTTCCTCTTCTTCAAACTACAATATCCTCTCCTAAATTGAAAAAGCAATATCTTCTTTAGTGGAGGAACTCTCGTTCTAGTCTTTCTTCTCTTACAATGCCTTGTAAGAACGGATTTCTAATTTCAACAATATATAATATATAAGAACATTTTATTTTCTTCACAATGTTGAGCGAATAGTTCATTTAAAGGTTAGTAATCTCAACTGTTTTCTAATTTAATTTAAATGTTCTTTTCTAAGAATGCTGAGAATTTTTTTTTCCATTTGCTTTTCTCTCCCGTAAAGCGAGAAAATGCGATTTACGAGAAAATTCGAACATAGTTTCTATATTTATTTATGTGAAGATCAGTCTTCTCCTGTTGATTTAATTTAAAATTTCGTATCATATAAATTTTCAGTTACATAAGATTAAACAATGATGTATTATTTCATTGTAGCAAAAAGAAGCTTATAAGGTATTTAAAATTTAATAGGGTTTACATAACCTTTAAAAAAAGACGAAATGTGTATTAGTAGATTATCAGGCAAATACAATTTTTCATATAGAATTAAATGAAATTCTTCAACTTTATAAACATCGCTTTAAAATGTATATACACTGTCGAGTCAAAACATAAAGAACACATCTCCACAATTTTCAATTAAATCATCGGGATTATGTGAAGGCCGCGTGATTAAGAGAGAATGGTATTTTACTGCTTCTGGAGAAAGTAAGGAATAATTCTTGCCCTTACTTTTGTGAATAAGAGGAAAAGTGGCTGATCTAAACGAATTCGATAGAGAGAAGATTGCAATGGTCCAAAGACTCGAAATGAGTATCTCAGAAACAGCATGGTAGGTAGGTTGTTCGCGCGTAATCTGCTGTTTTTATAAGGGCTTCCCAAATGAAAAGGGGACAGGTTGATTAAAAAAGAATACATTTATTGAAATTAAAAATAAATCGATTTGGGAGTTGTAACATAGGTCCCATTGGTTCGACAGTAGTAGTATGTCTTAGCTGTAGAAAGATTGGGGTTGATTCTCGAGGAAGTCCTGGATACTTCCTTCATCACATCTTCAGAATGGAAACGTAATACTAACTTAAGTCGAAAAAAGTGTGGAAGGCCTTAGGGAGACAAATCTGGACTGTACGGTAGATGTTCCAACACTTTTCAACGAAATTTTTTTAAGTTTGTTTGGACTTCACAAGAGACTTTTGGATCGACATTGTCATGGAAATTTGCTATAGTTTGCCAGGCTTCACCAAATGTTCGAACTAAGCAGTTGCTCATCATAGACTGATCCCATTCCCTTATAATTGAAATTCAGCTCTCCTTCCGCATTTAGAAACCATACTACCGCCCATTTCTTTGATATGGACGCAACCTTGAATAGCACATTTTTACTTTTGATCTTTTTCCTCTACCAATAACAGGTTTCATCATTGCGCGCCGAATGTGGTGTACTACTCCTATCTCCCTCCATGTTCGGTAGCGCTGTTATAGCTGCAATCATTTTAACACAATTGCACTTATTCACTTTTTATTCAGGCAAACATTATAGTATTTATGCAAAGTGGATAAATGACGGTGAAATCAAAAGTAGACGTCTAAGTGTTGGAAATCAACGCGTTATCAAAGGACGTCTGTCATAAATTGGCCATCTAGAAGCTCAAGCTTAAATTCTATTGATCTTCTTTAGGGTGTTTTGGAATAAGGCGTGAAAGGCCATCACACAGAGCCAACGATCCTTACTGAAATATGGATAGCCTTAGCTAATATTTGGCAAGTCATTCCCGTAGAACGTATCCAGAAACTTGTTGAATCTATGCCTTGTCGTGTTGCAGCCGTTATCAAGGTCAGAGGAGGCCCAACTCATTACTAGGTAGGTATCCCTAATTCAGCGGCACTGCAGTGTACATAAAATCCTTAATCATGTGCTAAGTTGATGTACTTAAAGCTGAACAATACGTTGAAGTATAACAAGACTGAATAGGTCCAAGTCGAGGGGCAACAGTAATATAATATTAGCAAACATAAAGTTTTAGGGATTAACATTAACATTTTAGTTTAGGGATTAACATTAAGTACAATTTTTAGGCCCCCGTCTTTCCCTTATATTTACTCATATTACTAGACTAAAAATAAGAGAAACTAGAACATGAAGAATTTCCGTTAAAAAAAAATATAATCCAAATATTACATTAATAACATAAGTCTACTTAACATAAAAAATCCACTAAAAATCCATATAAAATAGAAGAAAATTTCAAGAGATAAAATCTAGACAACACAATATAAAGCAAATTAATCAGCCAGAGTTGCTAAGATATCCATAAGAAGAATACACTCAAGAATGAGTGAGTGAATATTAATGTCCACTCTGTTAAGCTACTTAAAATCTGTTGGCGACCGACCTAGTAATTTTGAACCATGGTCAAGTGACGAGGGTGACCCCTGAGCTGGCCCTCTCTCTCTCCTAACTACCACACCACACCAACGGCAGGTCGTTTGAGCGTTGACGAATTTAACGTGCATCACCCCTCTACTCGATGTGTCTTTTGTGGTACTAGGCTCGAACTCATGACAAGTCGGTCACGAGTCTATTACCCTGACCACTAGGCTACCGCGGCTACAAGGCACTCAAGTAAAATTACTTTAAAAAGGTATTTAAAAATCATATTTTATATTTAGGAAACCTTAAACTACATAACAGTTAAAAAAAATATTTTATTAAGAAAAAGAATTTGAAAGAGAATATTTTAAAGTAAAGTATCATAGGATTAAAAATTCAAATAAATATAATAATCCATTTAAAGGAATAAAGTAAAGAATACATCGAATCAACATTGCTTTCACAAATTCAATACGGCTGCTAAAAGAAACTATAAAATTATTTTAAAAATCTATATAACTTGATCCTTGCGCCCAATTATTTATTTTCAATTCCTGCTATAATTAAATTGAAATTATGTATTTATCTAATAAATAGAAAGATTTCTATAAAATGGACGTTATATGTCGCTTTAGGCAATTTTAAAACATTGAAAGTTTTTTAGGAGTTGTGACGGATCTATTCACAATCCGTCCTCTAATTCTCTTGGGAAATCTTAGGGCTATCAATTCGCGTTATTCACAACCAACCTTTCGAAAGAAGAAAGGCGGGATATTGAAATTAAATTTGCTATATATAGTCGAAGTCTTCTATCTAGAATAGAGAGTAGGGGCGGAAGCAAATCAGAAATCAGGTGAGATAGTTACTGACAAGTATCATTATTGAATTATTGTTATTAAAGACATATTAGGAGAAAGATTTAAAATCACGATTGATCACTGAGATTAAATTAGTATTTGATTAAATCGGATAATAGATTAGATCCTATGTAAAGTAAGGATCGAGTTTGATAGTCTCCTAATCTTTCGTGTATTTCGTCGTTGTTCCACTTTCACGGTTAGCACCGAGACGTTCTCTTACTGTTATTAATTGAATTTGTGTCTTTAT
Organism: Trichonephila inaurata madagascariensis; assembly: GCA_019973955.1. NCBI lineage: Eukaryota > Metazoa > Arthropoda > Arachnida > Araneae > Nephilidae > Trichonephila > Trichonephila inaurata. The sequence goes on along the minus strand of BMAV01001283.1, from coordinate 3,319 downwards.
ATTGCGTGATTAATAAATAGATTGATTGGATCATGGCTACTGTTTCTTCCCTACCTGTTACAGATCTAGGTGCCTAAGAACGAGGTGAAGCCCTCTCACACAGTTTCAATCCAGTCTATTAGCAGTTTTAAGATTAGCTTTATTTTCAAAATAAGATTTCATAAGCAAACACACGATGCTAGCCAGAAAAGACATTCCAGATATCTATACTACTTTTTTTTCCTTTCAAAATAGCTTTGTATCTAGTTTGAATTGTTTAAAAAAAAGAATTACTCCAAAATTCACAAATAGAGTTGTCCCTTGTATAACACGGTTACCTCGTACCGTGCTATATTGAAACCGTGTTATACGAAGCTTTTTTATTTCTTTATTTAAACTATTATTTTATTTATCTATTATATTAGTTTTGTAAGTGTGTGATATAAATCAGGACAATATGTACAGTATTGTACAGAAATAATACTCAGAACAAGTAATGTCAATTTTTTTTAAATCAATTCCTACTTAGGTCAACAAAGACAAATAATATTTTAGTTAATTACATTTAATAAATTAATTAGTAGTGTTAAAAAAACTGTATGAACAACAAGTGTTATTCACTAAAAGTTTAAAAAAATATATTTAAAGCCAAGAAAAAGTTCGTTAGAAAAACTTACTGGTGCCATTTATTGGTACTAAATCTAACTTCGTCAGAAATAACGCAGAATAAATTTAAAATTAAAAAATTAAACTTAGTTTAATGAATTAATATTTCAAAAAACTGTATTTACATCAAGTGTCATCCACTACACGTTTAAAAAATGTATCTAAAATTCAGTGGATGAATAAAAAGTATTTTATTAACGATTGAAAATTTGAACAAGGTACATATATATATATATATATATATGATAAATCCTCAACCCTTCAAGTGTCAGTTGGGGTAAGCTTCCTACCAGAACAACTCAACCCACCTCCCGCATAAGAACTGTGACCGACTTCGGAGGACTTACGGAGACCACGTGAACGAATGACACACTGGCTCCCGATCGACGCTGAAGTAAGACTCGTTTTTGTCATGGCCTGGAGTAAAGACTACTTTGATGAACAGTAACAATAAAATATAATATGATAAATGGCTGCAAGTTGCATTTCTCCTGTCCAATATATGATACTCCAATTTATGATATTATATATATATATATATATATATTAGGGAGAGAGTGAACTAATAGGTGGATTTGAAAAAAAGTATTCCAAAATGAATTCTTCAGAATAATTTTTTTAAAAGAATAATGTTTTATGGTTCTTCCACGAGAATATTGTTAACTTTTTGCCCTCTAACTTCGTATAATTTTTGTGTATACGTTTATGCTGGATATTTTTTTGGATAATTATACAGTATTATTTATCAATATATTATCCAATCACTGATAGAGAAGTAGAATTAACAGACCAGAATAAAATTCCATTAACAAAATGGAATAGCTAAAAATAAGTTTGAGCCTCGCAACTTTTCCTTTGCTGCTGATATTCACCAGAAATTCATCTTTTCGTAGAGCAAAAGAAAATACAAGATAAGACCACTCTACTTATCTTCTGAGTGGACAGGAAATAGCAGCCATTAAATATAGCGGATAAACCTTCTGGTGATATAGACCTGTTAAAAGAGGTTCCCATCAGTGTAAAAGCAATTTTGTCGAGAAAATAAAGTCACTAGACAGAACACTCAGCAATGGGTAGCCACTAAAAAGAAATGTCGGAAAATTCATTAAATTCCTTTTTTACAACACCCCCCCCCCACACACACATAAGTAAACTGTAAATGAAGTTGGTATAAGAATTTATATTTTGTGTGCTACCCCTTAAAAATTACTTTGTTATCCAAACTAGAAAGTTATGCGGATGTTTATTTAGAAGATTTGAAATGATATTTGATCACTATTATTTTCCGATTTTCCGACAAAAATTACTCATAGTTTTTGTTTTGATTTTTGGTCTTAAACAAAAGTTGGGGTTGGGATAGTTTCTTTAAAGCAAATATAGTCCATTTTATCGTTACTGGAGAATAAATTTAAAGCAAATATTTACATTATTCAAAACCAGAGGATATTTTAATTCTCCTCAAGAAATACTCTATTATGACCCATGAGGTGTGACGTTTCACGGAAATGTATGAAATATTCTTTATTTTGCTTTCCCCCATTTATAATTTGTTTGATTAGTGTACTAGTTTCTTAGTAATAGTAATAAAGCAAAATGTACACGGCTGTTTGTAAAAAAATGCAACACCATGAAGGAATCATCAGAATTAAATGAACTTTGCATTAAATATCAATTATAGGATATTACGTAAAATAGTAAAGTTTCAGAGCCACCACGCATGCGTGGCGTGCGCGGCGCCTTCTGAACTGATGCTGGAAGCGTATAAATAGAGTGCTGTAGCGGGATGTTGAAAATAGTCAATGATTATTTGTTAGTCACGAACATTTAGTGAGACCTAAGTATGCTTCCACGACAAAATAAAAAGAAATTCCAACAAATTACGGAGTTTGAACGGGGGAAGATTATCGGTCCTCGAGAAGGAGGATTTTCCTATCGCGCAATAGGAGCTAGTGTGCAGAGGAGCAATTCCACAGTGATGCGAGTTTGGAAGCAGTGGACCAACGAGCACCGAACAATTCGAAAAACTGGCAGTGGACGACGGAAGGTGACGTCAGCGCGAGACGATCGACACCTGCTTCACATGGTGGTGAATGACCGTACAGCTTCCTCGAGGCAGTTGGCAGCACGTTGGTCTACTGCTACAGGTGTACTGATGTCGGCTTCGTCAATTCATCGACGTCTGCTGTACCGTGCTAGGGTGCCTTTAACTATACGGGATTCCCCTCATGGCAAACCATCGATGGCTACCTCTGCAATAGGCTCATGAGAACAGATCCTGGCAAGCTGATTGACACTAAGTAGTCTTTTCAGATAAATCACACTTCAATTTGTGGGACCATGATGGCTGCATTCGTGTTAGACGCTATGCCGGTGAACGCTGCCTTCCAGAGTGAATTATCGAACGACAATAGTGGCCTAACACCCGGAGTCATGGTTTGAGGGGTGATTTCGTATCATGGACGATCCAATTTGCTACGAATTGAGGGTAATCTCAATAGCCAGAGGTACTTCCGTGAAGTGCTACAGCTCGAAGTCATTTCCTTCCTTCAAGTTATCCCTGGAGCTATCTTTCAGAAGGATAATGCACAATGATATGTTGCAAAGACTGTTGGAGACTTCTGTTCAGACCAACGTATGCAACTTCTTCCTTGACCTGCTTATTCGTCAGATATGT
>BMAV01001282.1:0-16352 GCA_019973955.1 Trichonephila inaurata madagascariensis | reverse complement strand
ACCAATATTTAAGTAATACAGAGTTTTAAACGGGTCCCCCTTTGGGGGCGGAGCATTTTGAAAAGTCGACAACAAAAGATTATTTTTAACAAGTAATATACAAATTTTTTTAAAGTTAACACTACTTTGACTGGATGAATAGAAAGTATTTTATTAACGATTGAAAATTTGAATAAGATACATATATATATATAAATAAATATATACATAGGGTGAGAGTGAACTAATAGTAGGAATTGAAAAAAGCTTGATTTGTCAGCGTTGTTGTAACAATGCAAACCCGGTTTGGCTAGTTTGGTTGAAAAACAGGTTTTCGACGCCCACTTTTGTCTTTGTTTTAACAGTTACATCGTTACAACAATAGAGACGAGTCCAAGTTGGCGTAAACCAGTAAAAACCCTGTAATTAATTTAATTATATTTAATTAATTAGTTAATATTTGAAACAAACTGCATTAACATCAAGTGTCATCCACTACAAGTTTAAAAAAATGTATTTGAACTTGATTGGATGAATAGAAAGTATTTTATTAACGATTGAAAATTTGAACAGGAAAAATAAATATATAAATATATAAAGAGAGTAAGCTAATAGAGTAGCAATTGAAAAAAATTATTCATTTAATGAAAATAAATAAACGAAATACATTCCGACATAATAACAAATAAAATACACATTTAAACCGACATCGTAAACTTATATAAATGTATCAGTACTGCACAATGTATTTTATAATTAATTTAACAATATTAAAAGAACAAGTTTAATAATTACCACTTAATAATACCACTTGTCATACATAAAATTATATACAAAAATGAACACTTATATTTATAATTTGTACGGTTTATAATTAATCCCTCAACTGTCGAATAAAAGTTATGCGATTCGTTCCCTATGTCACCATTTTCCACGTAGACGTACGTATGTGATGTATTGGGGGGAGGAGTAAATAAGCAAATCCTCTGAAATAGGTAAATCCTTCGTAAACACTGTCTAAGTCTTTTTATTGAATTCCAAAGTCTTCAGAATAATTTTATGGATAGCATTGCTCAGAAAATAGTACTTCAAAAGATATACATACACGCCGGGGTCATTTAACGTTTTGGCTGAGCGAGACGCTTATATACGCCGTTAAAGTCGTATTAGCGTCAAAGTATAGTATTATTGAATTCAATACATTGTTATTGTATGGAGGAGGAGGGTGCGAGCATCTATAAAAACTGTGGCTCCGTAATGTTAGTACTCGCATTGGTCAGAATCCATTGATTGACATGCCAATTTAAAATTGATGATTTCAAGAAAGTCACACTAAACGCTGTGGTGGATCTCAATGACCTTTCGCCACGAACGCTTGAGAGGACAGATATGTTGTCAGGTATCTGTCATACAAGCATCGTGCAGCCACATCGGGGACCTTGAGTCAAGAACTAAGCTTGTTTGAAGTACGATAAGTATACACGCAGGCAATGCGATGACTTCGTAAACAGCACAAACTGTCTGTAAGGCGACAACTAGTATAGAGACATGCAGCAACAGCGGTATGGCCAGTGAGGGAACCGGATACAGGAATGGCATCACATCGTCTTTTCAGACGAGTTCTGGTTCCGCGTGCAGCATCACGAGGAACGTATTTGAGTCTGCAGGAAGATACGCGCGTGTGACCTGCTTACATTCGATATCATCATACGGGCCCTGCAGCCGCTGTGGCAGTAGGGAAAACCATATATTACCTGTCATGTTCTGAGCTACCTTGACAAAGAAAAAGTTCAACTGTTGCCCTGGCCAACACATTTTCAGATCTCCCACCCATTAAAATCATAGTTTGCTGAAAAACTGGACCATCACTGTTTTTAAGCCACTACGATTGATCAAGTGTGGCATAGACATGAAGGAGCATACAATGACTTGCTCATATCTATCTTCCAAGTCAAGTTTTACTGGATGCCGAACCGGGTTAACCCTTCGTTAGGCGCGCTTTAAAAAGTTCCGTCCGTAGGCGCGTGGCATCTTTATATGCATCACCCCATACTTACATTTGAAGATGAATTAATCATTTTAGTGGTGAGATTTGACATTAAAATGTATTTGAAGTAAAATAATATTTAAAATAGAATCAGAAGTTGAAATATTTAAATGAAGAAACATCCAAAAGATAATGGTTAATTATCACTGTATTACCACTGTTAACATTTAAAGTTGCCTTGTTGCAGTCTTCATAAATCCTTACAATGCTCAAAGGACACATGGACTTTTCGTATAATGCATTGCAAAATTTTAATAATCTTTTCTTGATGTCCTGAGAAGAGGGAAAAGTACCTTCTCTTTCAAGTTTCTGGTGATGTTTATCTTGGTTTTTTGTCTTTAATGTGGGGCGTTGTATATCAGGTATTTTTTCAATCCTGAGTCAGAATGAATGAGGATTGTGGAAGTTACACTCAGACCGTCTTCGCAGGTGCTCTTTCAAAAGTTCGTGACCTAATTTTCCTTAGATATGTGCTCGAGGATCTGAGTGAGTTTGATTCCGATAGAGATATTTTGGGAGTTCATTCCAGCTACATTTAGGACTGAATAAAATACAGTCACTGGCTAAGCATGCGGCATTTCTCAAATGCATCTCAGCACCCAGCAAAATAAAAAAAAATAAAATAAATAAAAAAAAACTATCACACAGAAGCTACAAAAACTTGTTTCGAACTATTTACGTATAAAACTGAAAACTACACTATTTTACAAGGGAAAAAATTCAAAATTAACGAAATAGTAGAAAGTCATAAGAACTGACATTGTTGAGCGCGCTGCATCTATCAGATTCAATTGCGTCTGCTGTTAGAAATATGAAGAAATTGCCCTCGTTCTTGACACTGAGTCCCAGAGCGAGTGACAAGAGGCAGATAGAAGGAAGGTCACGTTCCAACCCATCGTGAGGGCGCAGCACTGAAACTATTTTTATTATGCATCTGAGAAATTCGCATACCGAATGGAGGGTTAAGGGGACACAGTACGATTCAATTGACCAAAATCGGTCAAAAAATCAAATTTAATTTTTTTAGCCTAAATTATTTTCTATATACTTTTCTAAAACCTAACAAAATTTGAAAGCTCTAAACTTAAAAAACGCAGAATCATGATAGCTTTCACGTTCGTTTTTATTCACATCTCTATGGCAAATCAAAACTTTAAACTGACTTATCTCAGAAAGATAAAATAACTAGTTCGTCTTCATTTAAAATGCTAAGGCTTTTTTTCTATTGCGCCTAATGCTTTGAATTTTTTTTTACCTATTGCTAATAGCACATGTAGCAAAAATTAGTATGTATTTTTGAATCAAAGCAATATTTATTTTTTTAAAAAATAATTGAACTCATAATTTATACATTTTTTAAGGAATTTTCAATAAACATTCATAAAAAGAAGTATTGCATGAATTCCAATCACGTTAACGCAAAACCTATACCAACTTTTATTATACATAGTTTGACGTACTTGTTAATCAAATTTCATGCGTGTACGTCAATTTTTGTAAGAGGAGTAGCATTTTAAAATCACTCCACAAATTCTAAGTTTTTTCCTTAAAAAATTACATGAATAGCTTTTTATGAAATTTTGAGCACAAAATCTGTTTAACACAGTATACATACATAGGAAGCAACCAAAAAAATTTTAAAAATCATTTAATTAAAATTTTTTGCCAAAATCGTATCATGTCCCCTTAAAGATGCCAGAAATGTAGCCGTGTAATACTAATTTCAGACCTTATGAACCCCTAATTGCCTACCATATAATCATGTATTCTTTTTGGTGTGGGCATGGACAAAAAAATAAAGTTTTGCTACTTGCTTTTCTACCTGGTGTTGCAGTTTTAATGGTCAGCAGTGAAGTATTGCTTATCTGTATACTGCACATCTTGGTTCTTTCGTTAGACGAGGTTCTCACATCAAACATCTTTGAAAAGCAGCTCTAGAGGTTAGTTAAGAAAAATGTGAGTGAGAACCAATTTCAATTTCAACAATGAAAGAACTATTTTCATCAGTGGAAAGTAAAAATGTTGAAGAAAACTATTGAAACCTTTCTTTAGACTGTTATTATCTAAATGAAAGTTGTATAATTTTTTGAATCGCAGATTTTTTTTATGGGTGTTTTATTCTGTGTATTATGAATCTGCATACTTGAAAGAGATATATTTTTAGTAACCAAAAATTATATTAAAAAAAAGATTATTTCGAATTATTTCTAAAAAAAATGCATTTTTAAATAGAATTATATATATGTAGCGGCCTCAACTGAAGAGAACATATAATTCTTGATTTCTTTGTTGTCGTTTGGCAACACTTATTATCACTCCATATTGTTTACCTTTCTGTAGAATGTCGTGTTGTAATGTATCTCATACATTTTATCTAGTAACAACCAGCATTAAAGTTCATTTACTATTTTATGAGATGTGGAACATTGATTTAACTAAAAGCAACAACATTCTGAACACGCATTATAGATACTTAATATCTTTCTCCAACTCATCTTACTCTTCACCACAAATATATATTATTCTATTTTTCATTTCCAAGTTTAAGCCTTTTAAAACCAAAAATATGAATGCTCCCATTTCCAGAAATTGCAATCTAAAACGAGCAAAAGAGGACTGCTTAAATTTAAAAAAATAAATAATTTCTTCCACAATTGGATAAAATTTCTAAATGTTTTTTTAACAAAAAGAAAAAAAAGTTTTGGGAGCGGTAAAAAGAAAGATGCGGAAGAGGAATTTTCAAATAATATGTAGTACTTCAAATTCATGAATTTTCGCAACTGGAGACCAGAATATGAATCTGATGTGGAATTTTTCAATTTCATATCACATTACTCGACGATGAGAGCGAAAAATATCTAGGGAATTTTTAGATCATCCTATTTCGAAAAACTCGGTATTTTTTGAGGCGGGATATGTAATTCATGTTACACAAAAATAACGAGATGTTTTAAATTTCTTACTGCGAGATTATACAATGAAAGAGAAAAAAGATTATCCTACATTTTCGATCGAATTTTATTTATGGCTTAATATCTTCAGGTATAGTTCCAAATTCGTTACCTTGGAGGTATTCTTGTCATGTCACAATGCAATTTAGGTTTTCTCTAGTCGAAATGGATTGAAAAATAAAATTCTGTATGAATTTTAATTTTATAGTTTAGAACAGGGATGGCGAACCAGTGGCAAGCGGCACTATATTTTTTGGCGCGCCAGTGATCAAAATGGTTTGCATTTTATTTCAAAATTTGAAAGTTCACTATGAAGTATTTCGAACAAACTTGTGTGATCGGTCGTGGGTGTGGAGAATACATACACTCGTTTGTCATTGTCTTGCCTTAGTTACGTCGTAGACTACAATTGCTTATGATGTAAAGTTTGTACACGACTAGCACAGTCAATTTCATTGACACAACTGTATTTTAAAGTTTATCTGTGTTATATTTACGATTTTTAACTGTTATTGAACATGGCTATAGTTCAGCAAAAGAACAAAAAGTGCAAGATAGTAAGTGTAACAGAGAATTTCAAATTTGGCGTACCGAGAAACATGGCAGGCAACAAAGCGGTATGTTTTTTATGTTCTGGAATAGTGGCATGCAGAACATCGTCTGTAAAACGGTATTTTGAAACAAATCACAAACCCTCTTGTCAAAAAAAAGTGAACCACAGCAAAAATAACTTATTAGAAACTGTTTGGCAGATGACTCAAATTCAGCATGTATTCTACACAAAAAGTATAACATCTTCCAATTCTAATATAAGTTATTTGTCATCCAGTCTCCAACAGCAGAAGTTCACACTAATGTTACTTTAATTTGAATTGCACGTATAACTAAAACATTTATAACTCTACAGTTAAAAGGTATTTTTTCGTAGTAAATAGTTTTGTGTTGTTACTATTTACTTTTATTATTTTACCAAAAAATAATATCACATGTCAAAATTATTTGACGGCACGTCTGTACCTCATTAAACACTTCTTTAGAAAAAATGGCACGTTGATCCATAAAGGTTCGCCACCCCTGGATTAGACTCAACACATTATGCATTAAACAGTGTTGGTCTGTAACAGATATAGCATTTTCCAGTCGAATTTTATTTAAATACGGTGTTCATTCATCATAGTTCAATAGTTTGTTATTAATAGGGGACTTATATGCGCATTAACTTTATAAGAATTTTCTGGAAATTTTTTTGAAATTATACTTCTTTTGAGCGTTTAGGAAAAGGATGAGGGTAAATTTTTACGATGCGCACGCATACCGTCACCGCACCGATGCGCGCGCACACCGTTGTCTAATATTTTAACATGCCACTTTTTTGGTGCTAGGAGACCGATGTTTGAGGGATCGTAATAACTACTGTTATGAACTATATCTGTTGGGACGCACCCCCGTGCATCTCCCTCTACACTTTTTGGCCAATATCTCGGCATCCGAGCCTGACAGTTCATTCGCACATGTGCGATTCATTCAATCCCTCTCTATCTACTCTTCCAGTTATTATAAGTTCATACTCATAGGGCTATTTCTTCCACAATTTTTAATTGTTTTAAACTTTTTAAATTTGTTTAAATTCACAATATCTTGGCTCCTGTTTGAGTCTTGGATTTGAGATTTGAACCAACTGTTCCACTCATCAAGACCCATCCAGTCATCTACTTCATTCCCATTGTGTAGGCATGGGGAGGGCTTAAGCACTAAAATATCATGCTCCTATGTGAATCGTATGGGGACTGGAAAAATTTCACCCCCCCTAAGGAATTGAGCTTGGGACTTGATTTTTTGTGGTCCACCATATTTTCGTATTATCACGAGCTGTACTTGGAATTGGCTCCCTTCTGTGCTCCCCACAAGGCTTCCCCAGTAATACCTCGTATCGCGTGGCTGTAGTAACCAAGTGGCCGTGATTGTGACGTTGTAGAGTTGTACGTTTGAATCCTGGTGATGTTGAATGATGATTGATTTTTTATTTACGTCGTGCTGTGAAGCAACAAGATGGCATTTGACAAGGTGGTTAACCTCGTAAGTATGAACTCTGGTCAAGTGAAGAGAACTAACCCTAAGCTATCACTCATTCTTCAAACATTCTGTGTCGTTTGAGATGGATAACGGTAGCGAGATATTGATTAATTTAAACCTTTAGTTTGTTTACGTCACAGCTGTTGTTTACAAGTTATACATTGAAGTTATCAAACTTATTAAAATATTATTAGAGTTCAAATGATGTGGTTTGTGAGGGAGGAGTTCTTTTTCGGGGTCCGCTCTCATTGAAGGTTTTAGATCATCTCTCTCTCTCACTCACTGCTTCGATGATCAGCGGCCGGCGCCTCTTTTTAGCATCCAGTTACATCCTGCTAGTCGGGAAAAAGGATCCCTCGTGGTGTCAAAGGTTGCCGGAACGATCCAAGATGGTACTGCGCAATAATTTAAAGTTGCACAGGTGTCTTTGTATGTGCGTTTATTATTTTCACAAAGAAGCTGATTCACTGCTGAGTGGCGGGAATCGTTACGATCCACACCACTTCATGGAAACGATTCCAGAGGTTTAATGTGCATCAGCCGCCTCTACTTGGCGGGTCTTGAGTGGCACTATGTTTATAACCTGCGATAAAGTCGGCCAGGAGCTTGTTACCGTGACTACTTGGATATCATGGTCATTCTGGCACCTATGAAGACCTCTTGCGGTTTCTCCACCTCATGCTGGCTTAGGTAGAAGTCTAGCTGATTATATTGATGTTTTCGAGGAGATCAAAACGCAATAGTTATTAAGATGTCATTCAGTCGGATACGAAATGATGACCGACAGATATTCACAATAATTTACTTATCTAATGATTGTACTAATCTTTTATGAGATGCAACCTCTGAATTCGCCAAAGAGATATATATATAAATCTTCTAATTACTACTAATAGCGACTGTAGTTCTGGACAATAATTCAAGAATAAGTGATTACAATTCAGGCAGTACTAGAGTGGTGAAGTTGTCCAACTAATATCTATTCTCTATCTCATTGACTATTTATATGTTATTTAGCAATGACGTTTATTTGCAGCGTTGAATTGTTATGGCTCAAAGTGTCTGTTAAGGTTATAGATGGCGTTGTTTCAACAGCAGTATTGTGTAAGTGTATCCCTGGGAATGCGGGGAGCTGTGTGTATGACAAGACAGAGAGAGGAGCGTTTGAGTAGAGTTTGTGAGGTGTTATAAGGTGTGAGTAGTCAAAAGTTGCAAATAAAGTTGTTATTCGTTATTAGTAGAGGGGTAGAGTAGCGTCGTCAGTACAGTGTCAGTTTTTCTGGATGAGGAAAAAAAAAACCCGAGTAAGAGAGGATAGAAATCGCAGACAGCTCATTGTTACGGACTCGCCGTGTAGAGGGGCTGATGCATGTTTCATCTGTAGAGACTCTGAAAGTCCTCACGTAGGTGGGATGTGGAAGTTTAGAGAGTAGTTTGCTCGCTCATGTGTCGTCCTCGTCACATGACGGAGGTTTGAAATTGCGTGGTCCATTCCTAAAATCTCTCGTACAGCTTCAAAATCGACGTTAATAAAAAAGCAATAGTAAATAAATCTTAAATTGTTGAAACTTTTTAATGCATTTAATAATTTATGAACGCTGTGGTAAAAAAAAGAATAAAAGAAATTTGGGAGTTTAGATTAATTGAAAAGCATAATTTTATAAACATTGATTAGTTTCATTACTTTTTAAATCTTTCTCGATTAATTATCATACAAATTACTTATATAATTAACGTAAAAAAAGACAAACTAAAATTATAATAAAATATGCTCTTTCCATCTTCTACCCAGCGCCCGTTCTTTCTTTTGGAACTAACTGCAGCTGCTCTGAGCATTATGTAGTACCAGTGGCAAATTAAAATATCGATTCGGAACGAGTGTATAGGGAGAGGACGGCTCGCCGAGCGGAGATTAGCTGTGACATCGATTTGCCTCATTTTGGACTGAGTAATGACCGTTTCCTCATAGACGGGAAATTGAGTTAAAAGTGATTGACAACGGTTTTCACCGGAGATTTGGGATCTTTTTCTAATGGATGGGGAGCTTTGGACTCTGATTTCGTTCTGGAAGTATCTGATTTCCCAACCTTTTTCCGACGACCCCTTTATTTCTTGCTTTCTTTTCCGGCTCAATCAGCCATTTTATTTAGTTGTCCTTAGACGTGAGTAAAATTGGAAATTCTCTGAATTGGTTGTAACTGGAAGCAGTTAATTTTAATTTTGCTTCCATTCAGCCACTGGTTCTCAGAGCTATAAGGCAGCTTGATTAAGAATTTAACCACGCACTATGTGCCCAAATCATACTGTCTAGGGCAGTGGTCGCCAAACTTTTTGACTTCACGGACCAGAAAAATTCCTAATTTAAATCCCGTGGACCCCTAATAGAATTATTTAAGTGTTAAATATATTTATAAAAATATATTTTATAGGTAATGTAATGTACCCAATTAACAAAATGAAACTATTAATTGTAACCAAATTATGAAATCTTTATTAATAAACCATAATAAAATAAATAAAAAAAATAAAAAAAAACATTTAAAAAAGGGGTTTAAGTATATCAAACTTTTATCATTATACATTTCTAGTGTGATGGCTGTTCCTACTAAATTGAAATAAGATAGTAGATATTTTAATCCTGTTGTTACTGCATGACGGAGAACTGCATTTATTTCAAGCTGAGATCGGTACCGTGTTTTGATGGCTGTGACGGATGAAAAGGTCTTTTCACATAAATAAGTTGTGGAGAATTGAATCAGAGTTTTCATCGCCTGTTGACTAATAAAAGGGTATTCACTTTTTATGGAAAGCCAAAACTGAGATCTTGATAAGAATGAATGAAATTTAAATTTGAGAGTTTCATCGGACGATAGGTTGATGAGGCTTTCTTTTAGATGCATGATTAAACTGTTATCCTGAATTTTCGCTGAGAATTTTAGTGATGAGTAAGTATATTTCACATTTTTTTGGGGACCAACGAAATTTTCTCTCGGACTACCAATTTGGCGACCTCTGGTCTAAGGCACCCTTTCTAAGAAATTGCACTTATAAAAGAACTGTTCGATTTGTTCCTGTTTCTGGGTTTTTATGGTTTTGTAATGTTATATTTGCAGTTGAAATAATTGGAAAAAGAGAAACAAAGTTGTTATTTTATTTTTATTTTGCGTTTAATAATAATTGGTACTTTTAGTTAAAATTTCAAATTTTAAGTTGAAACTTTTGATAACACTCGAACAAGACACGAGGGTAGTTTCTTTTATTTCAGAGAAAAATAAAATATTAAAATTATAATGGAAATTCTATAAAGTTATTACGAAAACATCATTACAATAATTATCTTCGAAGAACCTTGCTCTAAATTTGTAAGAGTGCGAATGATTTTTAAAAAAATAAATTGAGATATAAGGATATTTTTGTGTTTTTCAGATTTACTTAGCAAATTATATTAAAAGAATCTAAAACTGTAAAGAAAAAAAAATTTTTTAATGTCAAAAAACACGAGAGAAACTGATAAAAGTTTACAAAAAAATTTACAGAAATGTTGTCCACTTTAAACAAAGTGTTTATAAACGAATTAAAAAATTAGCATTTATTTTTTCATTACGATTTATTTCTAAAAGGATTTAAGAAAAAATAAGAGGTATTTGAATTTTTACGCAAAATAGAAAATTTTATCGTAATCACTGTATGAAATTCCCTAAAAATGCTTGTAATATTTAAATGAGTTAATTCATTTTGTAATAACGGAGGGATTTTTTAAAAAAGATAAACCAAAACAATTATAATACACAAAACATACACAAAAATATCTGTTAATAACGTTAGTTTTATATTTTTTAGCAATAATTGAACTCGTTTCAAATTTTCCGAAGAGCGCGTTTTAATGTCGATAACCGGATACTTTAATTGGCATGTACATTTACTAAAACAGTTGTAACTTTTGTATTATGGGATGTAAAAGCTGATATTTTTATTAATAAATAAATTGGCCTACAAAATTAAATCATTGAATATTGTTGTCAATTTTTAAACTAAATCCATTCGTTTTAAACTAATTTCATTTTTTGTTCTTTTATTTGAAGAGCTTTTATGCGGATGTTGCTGAGGAGATCTATTTTATGGAAAATACATTTCGAGCAAAACATTCTTGATACATCCTTTCGGAATTGTTTGCATACTCCTTAGGTATGTAAAAAGCATTTGCAAAATCTTTGCTTTGACATTTTGCCAAGCAAACATTTTATTAAAATAGACAACATATTTATTTCATACATCTTGAGGAATGTAAATGCTGATTGATATATATTAAGCTCTCTTATACTGATCATTATAACTGCAAAAAGAATGCAGTTGCTTATCAATGAAACCTTTTTCTACATCCCACAACGTAGCTTCTTTTGAATAAAATTTTAAAGCTTGAAATTCACTTATGTAACATAAAGTTTCCTAAATTATTGAAATGGGATCAAGAATTATCCAAAAGTTACTTAGGACGGATGAAACTCTACAAATTACAGAAATAAATTAGTTCATTAATTTGAAGGATTCATTGAATCGCTCAATTAAATCGGCTAATTTCAATACATATTGAAATTAGACGTGATTCAATATACGAGGTATAACACATACCACAAAACAGAAAGAAAAAAAGAGACTGGTCCAATAAATCATTGTACTTACAGAATCAGCTCTCCGTGACATTTTCACCTTCAAAGTACCTTCACCTTCAGTTCACCTTCGGCATTCACACAATTCTGCATTCGGTGCTGCCGTTGCTGGTAACATATCTGAAATGAGAGTTTTGAAATTCCCTTTAGGAGATTTTCCATTTTTGCTCTGAACCTCTTCAACTGAGGGAAATGGGTTCCCTCTCAGTAAAATTTAACTGTCAGAAATTTTAAAAAAAGTCACATGGGGCCAAATCAGGTGAATAAGGAGGATGCCCCGTCACAGTAATGTTTTTGCTGGTCAGAAACTGCTTGATATATAGGGTCATGTGAGTGGATGCATTGTCTTTGTGCAACAGCTATCCATCACTCCCAATTCTGGCCTTTTTCTCCTAATTTTTTCATGATGTCTGTTTAGTGCTTCAATGTAGTAGTGTTGATTAACATTCTTACCATTGATGTTAGTGGGAAACCCTTTCATATCCCGAATTTTGGCTATGTTTTGGTCTGTAATCGCTGACCTTAGGCGCCCAACAGGTTCATCATGTTTTACACTATCCATTCCCTGAAAACCTCTTATACCATTCAAACACATATGCACGAGACTTGTTTCATCTCTATGGTTCTCTGTTAATATTTGAAATGTTTTCGTGGCTTATTTCTTAAGTGTCACAAGAAACTTGATGTTGATTCGACATTTTTCCGCAGAATGCGATTGCTCGTGTTCTCTCAATGACGCAGTACTCCCAACTGGCGATTGAGGCAAAATTGGTCACATGGATAGAGGAGGTATGTGGGATGACGTCACTAAAACAGTTAATACCAGCTCCACTCTTTTTTCAAGCTACAGACTTAGTTTCACTTTTGTGTGTGCATGTCACATCTTTTATACATCGTTGGCCAAATTATCAGAATGGGAAACACCTTTTGAAAGAACTTTGCAGGAGCAAATAAAAATTGTTTTTTTTTCTATGCACTTAATTCTTTCAATCCGATTAGCTATATTTTTGTAGGCCACAAGAAGTAATCCAATGGATACGATTCAAAATATTCCACTTGATGGCATTAAAAGTCTTATTTCATTTTATGGAGTTACGCATTCTGATAATTAGGCCAACGATATATATATATATATATATATATATATATATATATATATATATATATATTGAATCTACTCACTTAGATTCATTTAAAACATAGTCTTAGATAATTAAATTGATTTATATACAACTATGACTTATTGGAAAAACTATTGATGATGGATGTCTTAATTTTGAATCGCTGTCAAGTGACGAGGAAGACGTCTGAGCTGTTCACCTTATTCCAGCGCTTCTTAAACTTTACATATTTGTGACCCAATTTTCATTCATAATTTTTATCGTGGCCCCCTCATATAACAACAATTTATTGAATGCAATAATAATAATATACTTCGACGTTAAAGCTACAATGCGACTTTAATATTATAAACTGCACATATTATCACTATCTGTATAATGTTTTGCATATAACAAGGCCATGGAATTCAGTAGTAATTACTAAACTTGCTTTTAATTTAGTATTGATAAATCATTTTTTAAAGACTTTTTGACACAGATACATTTATAAGTATCTTATATCAGTGTGAATATGTATTTTAATTTTTATCACGTCATAATGTAATTTGTTTTGCTACCTTTCAGTAAATTCATAATATTTTAAATCTTTTATTTTCACTGGGGTTCCATGGAATCACTGGTAATTGTTAAACTTATTCTTAACTTTAGTACTGTTAAACTAATTATAAAATAAATTGTGCAATATACTGATACATTTTTAAGTGTATTATATCAATGTAAATATGCATTTTATTTTTTATTAAGTCAGAATGTATTTTGTTTGTTTACTTTCAGTAAACTATAACTTTTCTAATTATCGTTTGCCCCACAGTTTAAGAAACACTGCCTAATGGGCTCAATTCATGGTCACATGATAAAAACAAACACGTGCATTCCATTGAATTCAAAGCAAACATTAAACTAATTGTACTTGTTGTTCTATTTGTAAAATTCAGATAAAATTTCAAATTTCATATTTGGAGTAAAGATGCTTAAATGTTAGGGAAAAAAATTTCTTTAAAAGATTTTTTTAAATTAAAAAAATCATATTTTATGTTTATACTTTTAAATAAAATGCATTTTGTATACAATGTACTTTTTAAGAGAAAGTTTCTGCAAAGAGCAAACCTTGGCAACGCCGGAGCGTGTGAACTCATTAGCTGGAAACATCAGATAGTTCTTATCGTGTGACTATGACGTCGCATGAGTTTTTGAATTGATTGGCTGGAATCACGTGACTTTCACTATCAGGTGACTATGACGTCGCATGAGTTTTTGAATTTATCGGCTAGAATCACGCGTCTTTCACTATCATGTGACTATGGCGTCGCATGAGTTTTTAAATTGATTGGCTAGAATCACGTGACTTTCATTATCATGTGACTATGGCGTCACATGAATTGAGGCCATTTTACAAACTTCCACTCCACACAAACATACTAATAATTGGATTCTTTTTCTTATCCAAAAAAATTATCATCAGAATATCTATTTCATCATTTATAATGAAATGAAGAAACCCCCTAAAAAGCTCTCATTATCTGGTATGTTAATTCGAAATTAAACGTAAAATATCTCCCTGTTCCTCCATTCAAACGTCCTCCTCTTAAATCTAATGATTAAATTCGTAAAGAAGCAAGGTTTGACAACCATGATGCTGAACGAAATTAATCCTGTCATTTTAAGTGGCACCGATTAATACCTCCGGTCCCAGCGATGCAAACTCACATTTCTAGGTGCTAATTAAATGCTAATTTAATGGAAATTTATTACCTACATCTCCGACTACAGCAGAGAATGATGAGTGCAATACTTAGAGGAATCCATACCTCTCCTTAGAGAATTAACAAATGTCAAAGTATACCCACAGATAGCAGTTTTGGAATGTTGCCGCAACAATTGTTTAATCCGTTGAAAGATAAAAGACAGATAAGTATGCGATGAGGAAAGAGATACATTGCTTAAAAGAGGATGGTTCTGTTACAACGCGAAAGGAAACAATTAAGATGTTCCCGTTGGTATGGGGCTCTTATATTGGAATTCAGCATTGCGATAAGAGTAGCAAACTGTCAAGAATGGTGACAAGATGCTGGGATGTATCTAAAGATTGTGTGATAGTGGTAGGGTTGGAATAAAATCAGTAATTATTTTAGCTGAGAAAAGTGTTTCTTAAAAGAAATCTGATTTCAGTTAGGTCTTGATTCAATCCTTTTATCTCTGTACTGTCTACACATTTAACAATAATGATATCCTCATTTAAGATTGAAGAGTATTGAACATAAAAATCTCTTTTGAATAATGTATTTAATTGTCTCAATTTTTTGTACTCATTCAAATGGCTACAAGAATATTTATGGAATTTCAAATATAATAATCACGATTTTAATGACTAGCATATTTATGTAATCCTTTACACTTCTCTGAATCGAATTTTTTGCTCTGTTATTAGGTAAACAAGTAATATAAAAAATAGTCTTTTAGTCAATTCCTACTTAGATCAACAACAAAAATTTTTATTTTAGCTACTTTTTATTAAATAGTTACAATGAATATATAAATATGTATATACATAGGACAGAATCACAACATTAAGTGGTCATTAGTTTTTTAATTATCATTAAAGTGTCGTATTGTCCTTTTAATTTCAGTCCAACTGAATGCTTTAATACGTGAGAAAAAAACCTTTTCAAGTTTTGACACAAGTCGCTAAGTAGCCAACGTGGCTGTATTTGTAATTTTTTAAATAATTAGTTTTAATCAATTCATTTTTATTAATTATAATTAAATTATTGTATTGTCATCCAAAATGATCCTGTATATAAAATTTCAGCTCAATTCAGTGCTTTAAAATGTATTTTATTAACGATTGAAAATTCCACCAAGATAAATAAATAAATATATAGACAGTGCGAGCTAATAGTAGGAATTGAAAAATAATAGCTATTGGTAGGGCTCTTGAGTATGCCGTCACTTTCGATTAATGCAAAACTCGTATTTACATATTGAATGGCAGCAGAAGTGTGAAATAATATCTAAAGAATTGGGGGCGAAAATTTATCATAAAGCTGACCAGAATATTCTAGTACTTCTTTCTGGACCTGGTCCTAGCAAATCGGTACGCCTGCAGTGGGGTGTATGGTAACGACACTGCAGATACACTTACAAGAAATGGATATGACCTTCCGATCACAAACTTTGCAGATCTAACACTTTTGGAAAACTACTCCTTTCATAAAAGTAAATTACTCTCCGCTTGGTAAATGGTAAGCTGCTGGTAGCCCAGGACTATCTCTACCGTTCAATGGCCTTGGCGAAGGTTTAGAAGTGGACATTTGAGACCTGAAGCTCTAGAATGGTGAAAGGGTTTATTTCCCGAGTTCCTGTTCCTTCCCTGCCATCTCTTCTCCTCTTTTTGCTTGTTTGGGTGTCTCCTAGAGGCATTTGATGGCTGATCAGGAGAGGATTTCCAAACTACTTGTGCGACGAAGTCTTTTGGATAAGGTGTAAACAAGGCTGTTTGTTTTAACTGGGAAAA
>BMAV01001281.1:0-48145 GCA_019973955.1 Trichonephila inaurata madagascariensis | reverse complement strand
CCCCCGGCCGAGTAAACTGCGCCAAAAAACCGGGCCTAGCAACGCACGCGTTTGCGTCTTCCGTCCCGAAAGGGTTAATATGTATGTTTGCAAAAAAATGAAGTGTATTTCTACGTAGTTTCTAGCTGTGGATAAAAAGAACATAGGTAGACAATTAAAAATAAAGAATTTATCTCGTTTTATATTTTCCAGTGAAAAAATTTACTTCAGAGTATTTAGTGTTTATTTTTTAAAATGGATGACAATTCTCAACAGGAGATATCTTAAGATTACTGCTAAAATTAACTAAGGGGTTTAGGTGGGGGGTTTTGGGGCTAAATTATAGGGCACCAAAAAATGCAATCACGTGTTTTCCATTGAATTAAATTTTAAATTGACTTGAATTTTTGCTCTATTTTAAAATTAAAAAAAAAATTCAAATTTAAAAGAAAGTCACTTAAATATGTAGATTCTATAAAAAGTTTTTTTAAAATTTAAAAAAGAAAATTAATATTACATGGATATTTTTTAAACGTGTTTTTTTGGGGGTTTTATTGTTGTGAAAATATTATTTTTTAAAAAGAAAGACAAAAAGCAAAAATTGGCAACAGTGAAACACATCATCTGATTGGCTAGAAACACACGATTGCATTTATCATATTATTATGATGTTACATGAATTCAACCCGGCATTCCTCGCGCAGGGTATTCAACCAAGGGTTTTTTACATTCTGTTTTCCGTAAAATTTGATAAAAGGGTGAAAAGGGAAAAAAGTAATAATATTTTATTACATTTTTCACACGAAAATTTAGTTTTTCTGTTCTTTTTTTAGAATATTCAGCATTGTTTATTTTCCCCTTTTAGTTTCGCCCCGAGGAGTGCGATGTTTTCTGGGTGTTTTTTTCTTCTTCTTCTTTTTTTTAATTTCGTAGAAGTACTGCTTGCTGGTTTTTACTTCTGTTAATCGAAATTTAAAACGCTTCAGAAATCAGCGACTGGTTCGATGTTTAATAGGTGGTTTCTGACTACTTAACAAAATAATTTGCGCAATTACTGTCACAACGTTCAACAACACAAAAATATTGTCATAGGCTAATGGTTGCATTTTTTAGACATTGAATAGGATGTGGTCATTCTATAAAGGACGATATACTTGCTTGATAATTATACAAGGACTTAAATTATCTGGATAGATTTTAGAGGAATCATACTTGCTATCATACTCTTCATCATTCGATTCTTCATCATCCCCACAAAGAGACTTTCTTCATCCGAAAATAGTCTTGTACTATATCTATCAAAAACTGTATACTATTAATTACTAAAAAAAAGCATTTCTTCATTATAACTAAAATAATATGCTATTGCATAAGAAATATTTTAAAGCGTACTCATGCATTTAGAACTGTAACGGCGATTCATGCTCAGGGTATGGCATACACCCGAAGAGGCTGTATCCAAAAATATATATCTAGAATTCACCTACAAGCTAAGGCCCCCACAAAGCATATGACAACCCTTTATCTGCCGCATTATGATTTACTGCAGTTTTTTTCATGCAATGATTTTTTTTTTAATCACTAGATTGAAAATTAAGGGATATAGATTAACAAAATACTAAACTTTAGGAAATTTGATTAGTTAGATCAAATTTAAATTTAAATTAAAGATATTTAACTGAAAAATTTAAATTAAAACACTGCCTTAAAAAAATAGTAAAATTTTTTCTAAGTTTTTCATTAACATACAAAAAGTATGACACTTATCTTTGACATTAATTTTTTGGGGAACAAAAAGGAAAACTCCGCAATCCGCTAAAAACCCCGTCAGCTAAAAACGAAATTTCTGTATAAAACTATTGCCTTCCCAAAATACTCACCATAGAACCCGAACGCCATACGTTTTGGGAAGAGTGGATTTAAAAAACATTCCCCGTATCGTCAGAGATTTTTAAAAAAGATTATTCATTTAAATTTTAAAGTGAATGGTTGACCGTGGTAGATAAAGGGAAAGCGCACACAAAAAATATCCATTTGCCCAAAAAAGGTTCAGATAGGGGGGCCCAATTTTTTCCCCGGGCCCCATACAATGATAGGTATTTCGCGGGCCGGGTAAAAATGACAGTTATTTCATGTGGGCCGGATACATATGATAAATTATTTCATTTTCAACATGCGAATAATGGAAAGAGATACTATAAAAAGCCACATTGATAAAAAAATTTCAAAACATTAAAACCCTTTTTGGCTTTTTATTTTAAAAAACTATATTAATTTTTTCTTCAAATAAAACCCAAAAAAAAATATTTATTTTAAAGGAAATTTTGCTGAGTTTGGGGGAAAACCCTATTTTCTTCATCTATGACCAAATTTTGTTTAATTCTCCCTTTTTAAAAAACAAAACTTAACAGAAAAATTGAAAATTTGATTTCCGTAAATTTTCCATAGAATTTCCTTTTAAAATTTTTTTTGTTCATTGTTTTTTCAAAAATTGTTTTTTTAGTGCAGGGTTTGGGCCCGGGCCACTCATAAAAGGCCGGCCAGACATATGCGACCAGCAGGTTGAGTATCACTGGTTTAGGTGGAGTCTTGAAAAAAGTTAAGCGGTGGGTATGACATACTCTGCGCAAGAAATGCCAGATTAATAACTGATTTGATGGAAACACGCTATCATTGCACGTGCGAGACGTATTGCTCATGCCGTCGATGCCGCGCTATTGGAGATTGACGTTGAATTTTTTTTCGGGGGCCTTTTTTAGAATTATATCTTCTTTTCAAAGAGCAAGAAATTTTTTTGTGTCTGAGGATAACGAGAAAAGCTACACGTGATGTATAGACACATTACTATTACCTCTAACAAAAAGTGAGAAGGGGAAAAAAATATGTAAAATTACATCGCTCCTGTGGAAATGAATATATTTTTCAGAGATGAATCTCTCAATTCATCATATCCTGTCAGCATCACTCACTTTCTGTCAAATCCTTAATAAATCAACTCCATTAATGGATCCATCCATCTTTACACATTTCATTTCTCTTCATTCCAGATTCATTTAGTTTCAAAATCGTCTGCGAGATCGTTTCATCGTCTGCGAAACTGATACATCGAAATTTCCCAGCATGTGTTACATTCTTAATTACCGAACATTTGCTTATAAATCATCAACGTCCTCTTTTTAATACGAGATCGCTTTAAGCAAAACGACAGTGATAGAATTAATATTCATTTTCTTAACTAATTATGTTCTCACTCCTGGGGCTAATTGCTAGTTAATTAAAAAGAATAATTTATTCTTTGAGCTGATGCATATGCCATTAAAAACCATCTTTCTTATGAATTCTTACTTTATTGCAAGTTACGTCAAACATATTTATTATTTCGGCTTTTAATGTGTTGTTAATAGTGTGCATTAATTCAACTGTGTCATTTTATACAAATTTTTGGATCGCGTGCGCAAATTTCAATTTTTAGTCTATTTTCTACGAATGATGTTGTATTAAAAAATTACATGCGATTCTCTTTTCTGTAGGGTAGTTTATGCTTAAATCACAGTTATAATTTTGTATTTTCATACAATGTTTTAATGTTTTTATAGATTTATGTTTTAATTTTAAGGGAGTCAATTGACAAAAATTGATCAAACTTAATAGCTTTTTAGTGAATAAAAAAGCTATTAAGCCTATTTTCTTGTGTAGATTGAAGTTTTGCTCTAGCTAAATTGAAAATAGTTTAGTAGCTTATGCTATGACGTTGGTGTGTATTAATAATTTGCGGATTCCTATTTTATACATCGCAATTTTTCCAACGAGTGATAAATAACTTCGAAAAAAGAACTTTTTCATAGGAAAAATATTCTTATCGTACAGCCCAGGAACTTTCCCATATACTAATTAATGTTAAACAAATAAAACAAAACTTAATAAAAAACTTCTGGTTAAAATGCACAAGAATGTCAATCGTTTTAAAACTCTTTTCCCGTTATTCCACAAATGAATTTAATAATAATAATAATAATAATTTTAAAAATTCTTCTAGTTATATATATATATATATAAAATAACAATAGAAGTACAATAAACACGCACCTAAACTGGTGATTGGGCAACCTTTCACTTTCTTATAAAGGCTCTTTAAATCTCTTGGAGACAGGAAAATTGGCGGAAATAAATTTAAATATGGCTTAACAAAAAAAGCAACACGTTCCTTTTTTGTTTAAAAGACTTAGTGTTTTTTTTTCAACCAACGTTATTAGACCACACCAGAAGCGGGAGGCTTATATAAGTAAGACGTGTGTATAAACAGGGACGTCTTAAGACTTCTTGAGGCCCTGGGCCCCAACACAAATGTAGACCCCACTTTTGACCATTAAAAGTGAACAGTACATAGCATACGTTGTCAAATACTCGTACAAACAATAACCCAAAACAAATAAATGTGAATGATTTACAATCGCCCATATCAGCTCGACTCGCTCCCTTTTCGACGAACGAGCAATGATGGTGTATGGTGATAGGCATTGGCCTGTACGTGGACAACGGTCATCACATATACCCAGTAGACATATCATCCGAAATTCCCAGTTTTTCGGAGAATATAACCGTAAATAACATTTGACCTTTTTGAAATTTTCAAATTTGGGGATTTTTAAGGCTGAGTCGAGAACAGACAGACCCTGTTGTGGCCGGGCCCGGCCCGACCCCATTGGCCCTATCAATGCCCCTTTTAAAAAAAATATTAACCGGACTTTTTATTCACAAAAGAATACTTGCGTTCAGATATAGCAATCTTATACTAATCTTCTTTAAAGTAGCCCCTTTTGGGGCTCATTAAACTTCCCCCAACAAATTTTTTTTTTCTCTGTCACTATCGGAAGCTACACAGGAAAGTCTTTTTCGAGATGGACCACAGATTGTCCGTTGCATTCATATTCTTATCTTCTTTCCCCTAATAGTTTTTGGATCCTTAGTGAATTGAAGGCTTTAATGTCCGCAGCCAGTGGCGCACAAGAGGGGGCCTTAATTGGACCCCCAAAGCCCCTTTTTATTTTTTCCGACTGGTTATAATTCTAAGTAATTCGTAAAATTTTTAAATATTTGTTATTAATGATTAATTTTAAATTTAAAGCTAATTATTTATTCAATAATTTTTTTTTACTGTGTTTTTTTCCTGAAAATCGCAAAATCAAAATAGCATGATAAAAGAATGGTGAACTTTCAACCACGGACCCCTCCCCCCCCTTTTGTTTGCGTGCGCTACTGCCCTTAGCAGTAACATTTTTCAGGTTTTTCTGTCATTTTTATCAAAAATTTAAATCCGATCAAGATCAACTAACACGTCCTTACTCACTGGCAGTCTACCGTCAACTGGCAGCTTCTACCAGTTGGAGAAAGTGATCTCCTCCGCTTTAGTATTGCCTTACATCCCATGTAGCAAACAACTACTCTGCAGTTTCGTTTTTTTAGGCATTAAACTTGAGAAAGCAGTCAACTAGAAGTCCACACCGGGGAAATGGTCAGCGGTTTTCAGAGAAAGAGGTCAAGTTTGAACCAAAGAAAATGTATTTTCACCAGTGGAGAAATCAAAGGGTCCTAGGGCCCGACCCCCCCCCCAAAAACCTTTTAATTTTTTTTCCCGATTATTATAATTTGAAGTATATAATATGTAAAATTTAAATATTTGTTTTTAATTATTAATTTTATTAATTAATACTATTATTTATTCAATAATTAGTTTTTTTACTGTTTTTTGTTCCCCAAAATTGACAAAATCAAAAGGAGCACGATACAAGAATGGTAAACTTTCCTCCCGGAACCCCCTCCTCCCGGAAAACTTCTGTGTGCGCTACTGATCTTCACTAATTTAGCAATATGAAGCACTGTTTTAAATCTTCAAACGTTCTAAAAGAATTGTTTTTATTACAAATACAAAACTCTTTTTGATGGTATGATCAAACTAAATTGAATGAATATTGAGATATTTTTAATACAGTAGTTTCATTTGGAAGATTTTTGAAGAACGAATGTATTCAGAGATTAAACATCCAAAAACTCATTCAGTGCCGTTACTAAGCATGTCTCCTATCAAACAACATGCGTCACTCAAACTCTGTTACACAAACATTTTCCTTCTTTTATTTCAAGG
This sequence comes from Trichonephila inaurata madagascariensis, assembly GCA_019973955.1. NCBI lineage: Eukaryota > Metazoa > Arthropoda > Arachnida > Araneae > Nephilidae > Trichonephila > Trichonephila inaurata. The sequence continues at coordinate 42,024 of BMAV01001281.1, read as the reverse complement.
CAATAAGTATAACTTTATAAACTATATCCGCGCGCGGGTTTCATATTCATTAGACATTCAAAACTCTCATAAGTATTCTCAAAGGTATTTGAGCGGGAAACTTCAAAAATAATGAGAGCGATATATCTACGTTATATTTTTAGAATAAATACTTCAAATCTCCTTGAAAGTAATGACATGGAAAAGATTTAAGAATCTGTTTCGTTTCTATTGTCATATTTTGCATTCTTTTATTATTATTTAGGTAGAAATATGGCATACATTTTATAAGAAAATATTTTTTATTTATTTAAAGTATAACGAGATGACTAATTAAATAGCTTGACTCCATACTTTAGGATAAAACAAATTTATAGCTCAGAAAAAGCCTTATTCGAATTGAGCAACGCTTTGAAGGAGAGAAAAGGGAAACCTAATCAGAGTGAAAGCCAAATATGCTCGAGTTAGAAGATTAAATGTAAGTGAATCGCAGTTATCGATAAAAAAACTAAATTGCATATAAACTACACATATTTATTTATCAGTTTGAGGGTTAAAAAGGGAAACACCCCCAAAGGTTTCAATAAGTATATAATTAAAATGGCTAATTAATTTCTGGCTGGGTTTTTTTAAAATTTTTTTTTAAAACTTATTCGTATGGTGCAAGAAAGTTTTCTGTTAAAACTGTTAAAAAGCAAATTAAAGATTGTAACAAACTCCAAATATAATAGTTTCAAATAATATTTTATGCCAAAATTACAGAACAAATTGGGTTTTGTTTTTTATATTCCTGTTATAATGACTATCATCTGGATTTTTTCCCCAAAATATATCGCATAATACAAAACCCCGAAAATATTCTAAAAACTGCCAATCTTATTCCAAGTACTATTTTTTTTCATTGATATATAACAATATTATGTTCATATAAGTGAAATAATTTTTAATAATCCAAGATAAATGCTGAGGAGAAAAAATTGATTCTTAGAATTTTAAAAATTAAGAGTTTTGATAACAACATTAGATAAATATTCAAAAGCAAAATAAATACAAGCTAACAATGTTTGAAAATTTTTTTTACGCCACTTCCTACAAGAAACAACAAAAAAAAAAATTTTTTTTTTATTTTATCAAATAATTTTTAATATAAATATGTATATACATATGAAAGAATCGCAATTTTAAGTGGAATTTAAATTTCTATTAATTATCATTAAAGATCATTGTCATCCAAACAATCGTGTATATAAAATTTCATTTAAAACTGAATGTTTAAAACGTGGGGAAAAAAATTTTTTTAAATTTTTGACCCAAGTCACTAAAAATGAAAAGCCAAGGGGACTTGATCTGTAATTTTTTAAAAATTAGTTTCGCAATTAATTTAATTAACTAAAATTAAATTTTCTTATTGTCACCCATAACAATCGTGTATAGAAAATTTCAGCTCAATTGAGCGCTTTAAAATGTATTTTATTAACGACTGAAAATTTGAACAAGATAAATGTATATATAGAGAGTGACCTAATAGTGGGAATTAAAAAAGCTCATTTTTATCTTCGAATTATTTCAACAGTTTAAAAATTTTGAATTTCTGTGGTTTAAAAAGAAGTTATATTAAAATTTTATTGTAATAGCTTTATCTATCAGCTCATTAAAATAAGGACATTGACCTGGAGTTTTAAATTCTTACCCTCTTTGATAATTTTTGAAGCTTTATTCATATTTCCCTTGTATATTTATTATTTTTTGTGATAGTTTAATAAAGCTATGTTTATATTTACTGTATTAATTCCAGTGAATAACGCGCATTTTTATCACAAAAAATAAGATAAATTTATGGTTGAGCGTTATAGGCCAGATATAAGAATGAGAGCTATAAAAATAAGGAAAAAATGGGTATAAAAAAGTAGGTTTTAGATTTCTGGATAAATCTAAATGCTGTTTATTTAAAAGAAATAATATATTGTATTGAATTTCATTATTGGGTAACATGAAAAGTTCGTTACATTTGTCTTCTGTTATATCTTCTGGCACATCAAATTCTGTTTCATCTTCACCATAGAATTTTTAATGTGATCCACAAATAAATAATTCTCTCTTACGTTCTACCTATATTGTTAGATGTATTGCATTTTTAAGGTATCCGGACACGTTGAAATGAGCAAATTGTGTCAAAACACACATATTTTTTATTTTATTGAATAGAGTTATCTTTTGGCTTTACAAAACATACTTTGATTTGTTTCTACGGTATCTAGAGGCCAAGTTACAATGCATTTTATAGAATTAGAAGAACCGGAAGTGGGGTTTTGATCTACCAGAAGTGGGCCCTTGAATTGTTTGAATTCTGTTATGGCGAGTCTGCTAACTCAAAATGCTATATAAATGTATTTCTATAAAACTCTTTCTGAACCCCTAATATTTATATTATTTTTTAGAGAATGTACTAAAATATTTCGTATTTTATGAATATTTTTTGATTTATATGGCCTGTTATTTAAATAATTGTATCATAAAGAATGCCACATTTCTTATAATATTTACTGGATCAGCTCTACAACATTTAAATTTTAACAAAACATTAAAATTTTAGTACATTTTCTAGGTAAACGCATCTAATTTGTTTTAGTAATACTTTTACTGATAAAAGTTTGCTACTTTTTTCTTTAATTGCTTTGAAGTTCAAATATATTGCTAAAATTTCACTTATAATTCAAAGTTTTATAAAATTCAGATTATTTTCTTAAATATTGTTTGCTAAATATTAATATTTATTAGTATTGATTCTAAAAAGCATTTACAGTGTTTAAGCATGCTATTTTTTTAAAAAAGTACTCCAAACGTGTTCGGATATCTTAAATGACATTTTAATTACTGTAAAATTCGATATATAACGCACCTATACTTTCAAGCTGCAATTTTTAGTTTTTAGGTATATTTGCCGTGTAACGCGCATCCCCTTTTTTACGAAGAAACTTGAAATGTAGGGGCGCAATGCTCTTAAACTTTGAAGTCATTTATTTGAGATATTATTCCAAGTTTTAGTTACAACTAGTGTACTTCTAGAACTGCAACCCTTTAACTTCATAAGGAATGTTATTTCTTTCAAAGGAACGGTATTTCGATACATGTAGAAGTTTAATTTTTTTTTATGCTCATCTTTTTTTTTTTTATTTTAAAGCCTTCATTTTTATACCTGGTGTATAACGCGACCCGTAAATTTCAATCTTATTTTTTGAGTTAAAAGTGCGTTATACGCCGGATTTTACGATATGTTAGGTTTATTTTAATTTCATGCTTTTATTAACCACTCACACAATGTAACTTAATTTTCAAAATTAAAAGAGCATTCACATTTAAACTTCAGGTTTCTTCATACAGAAAAAGTACACATTATACGACGAATATACCTAAAATATAAAAATTGCAGTTTTGTGAAATTATAGGTGCACGTAATAAGCCAGAATATTCGGTTTTCTTAAATTTATTTTTCTTCTGTTTACTGAAAGGTAAACACTCTGTTTATAGATAAGGTTCATTAGAAAACAAATTAAAAATAAACTTTTTCCATTGTAACTTAAAAACTTGACAATTTTCGAAAACATCCGTAATATTTTATTCCATTACGTTTTTTAAAAGAAGAGACAACTCTCTTATTAAATTATGATCCTATGCATATGAACAAAGAGTTTATGATTTCAGAGAAACATTCAAAACGTTATACTAATTAAGAACACTTTGAAACAACTTATAATCCATGGAAGGATGCTTAAAATTCATGCTATCAGCGCTTCAGAGAAACACCCTATTAAATTTTATTTAATTGCCCCTCCTATCACTGTACTGTTTCACCGACGAAACTTTCCAAGGAATGAGTAATCTCTTGCCAAAGAAATTTCCCTTTAATTATCACCACCACAACACGGTATTAACGAGACAGGTTTCCATCTATTGATTGAGAAACCATACACCAATCCAAAGACAACATTTTAACAAAGCCAAACCGATACCTTAGCCCGCCTAACAAGCACGGATCTCTTTCCTAGAGAAGAGAGGCAGCAATTTAATCCTTAATTATCCACATGAATCTACTACAGGCGGTAGATAATTCTTTAAAATGCTACAAGCTATTTAGCATCGGCGTAACAGATTGGCAAAAGTGTACAGAGAAGAGATTTGCCGTCATAAAGACTCAGCGGCAAATGATAACTTGTAATGACCTGTAATTGAGTCCCGATGCACAAGACTTCTGGGACGGGACTTAAGGTTCACGTCGGGACAATGTTCAGCGGTGTATGAAAATGGCGAATTCAGTGGGGCGGCAGAATGAACGGCAGAAGACGGCAGGAGGAAATGATGCGTGCCGCTAGTCAAATGGAGCCTCAAATTTAAATAGTTCCCGATATTCCGTGGCCATGTTAAATGAGAAGTGTAGCTGGGATTCCAGGGATAAAAAGGGGAAGAGAAAAGGGGAGGTGAAGAGAAAGATGTTAAAAATTTTGGGATAGAATAGCAACTGTTAAACCTTACGAATTTTCCATCAAGAAGTTAAATTCCTCTCTGCTCTTGCTGTTCTCGGTGGTGTTAGCTGTAACAATTTCGAATAAAGAACTCGATGATTGGGTATTCGCCACAAACTTAGTGTTTATTTAGAGAATGCAAGGTTTTATTAGTAAGTAAAGGTTCTCTAAATATTTAAATGCTTGGAGCTAGCGCGCGCAGTTCTTAAACTTACTCATTACCTTTTAGTACATACAATAAGTTTTACTGTTATGTTCTCCTGATAGACCTACTAATCTATCACTAAGCTCTAACTAAAGAGTATGTCTTTCCAAATATGATGTCTGTCAATTGGGATCTTCTATGGTGTTCTTGGTTAAATGTTTATATTTGTTATCAAAACATTTCGAATACGATAATATTATCAATTGCCGAGAAGTCGTTATTTGAAGGAATCATTGTTGATTGATTGTTGAATGACATGATCTTTTCTGTTTGAGAAAATTCAAATTCAACTTTTTCCATTTGTTTCCATCTGCCAGAACCTTGATGTAAGTGATAACTGTCCAGTAATGCCTCTCTATTTGCTTATTTCAAAATAAATTATGTATTTCAAACTCTGTGAGGCAATTATGCTTAAGCAGGTTGTAACCATTTTCGAGGTATGCTAATTTTTACATGATTAAAAGAAAAAATAGATAGCATGGTATCCTGTTAATTTCAAGTTAGATTAAGATTAAGATGTATATCTGCAATTAGGTACTTTTCTGATAATACTTAGTAAGGAATTTATAACAGAATATTGGCTATTTTTGTTATCAACCCTAGATACTTAAACTATAATCAGTTTTACTCTGTAACAAATCATTCGACTGATACATTACAAAGGAAGAACAAATACATATATCGTTTATTATTTCAAGCAATATCATGTAAGGTTTATTTATTTCAATCAAAAGAGTATATGGTGATCTCCACTGAAGGACCGGCTTCCTTTTAAGTTACTAATTATTTCCCAATGGTCAGTCCCGAAGAGGACAATGCCGATGCATAAATTCTGGTGCAAGATAACCTTTGACCTTACTTTGTTCAAGACTTGTAAGAAACCAGCAAAGTTCTCGGATCGACTTTTAAGTCCATTTCAAGAGGGATCAGAAAGGGCCAATAGCTGAATAGTAATCTCGGCTGCATCTAACAGAAACTGTTCTGTATCACGCGTTTTCCTTTGAAGACGTGGCATAATCCACCTTTAAAGAGACACAAAAAGGCGAAACCACGGATTCGCTTACGGACCACACCAGACTCTACAATACCGTTAAATCTCCAGTTTAAAGCAGCGACAAATTTTGAGACCAACACCATGTCGTCTCGAATGCCTCAACGTACCCTTTACATTAGTAACCAACTAGTGCTGTCGTAAAGTCGGCATATCACAATTTAGACCTCCCGTATAACAAGTGTATTTTAAGAGAAATATTAAAATACTTCAATTAAAAATTTAGAAAGGCGGTAAAAATTAGCTTTTGGTAGATGTTTAACCCACAAATGCATGCATGACTCGTTGCTTTGAATTTTGAAAAATCGTTTTTCCCAGGAATGTAGCTACTTAGGGAATGTAAAATAAAGAAATTAATCCAGATAAAAATATTGAGTATTTACATTTCGAAAAAAGTTGTATGTAAACATTTGGCAACAAACAGTATTTCTCAAAAATCTGACATATATGGAATAAAATTTTCAAAAGTAACATCAAACATTGATATCTAACCTGACAACGGATCAGAATAATTTTTTTTTTCAATTACATAAATCCCTTCTTCATCGGAAATTCGAAAATAGAAAATATCTCCCCAAGTAACGCACTGAACTTGATAACCCACCACATTTAAAATACTTGTCAAACTTACACGCCAAAGTTAATGTCTTTTCTTTCACACATGTTTTATTGTCTATGGTTATCAAGGTGCATTCCAAAACCCACTCACAGGTTTTTTGAATTCTTGTGACAGGGCTTTATCGTTTTCTTACTAATCCTCTTGGGAATTTTTTGGGGCCAGATGGCATTATTTCAACCCAATCCTCCCCAAGAAGAAACCGGATATGCAAATTATTTAAATGATATAATGGAGCTTTAGAATTTGCTTGTTAGTAGAATGGAAGTATAATAGAAGAATAGAATAATAGAAGAACGAGAAAGGAAAATGATAGGTGATTACCGGAGATATTGGTAAGATATTAAATTTTAGAAGTGTTTATAGAACGGATTTTTAGTGTGTTAGGAATCTTATTTAAGGGATAAAGATCTTAGGATAGTTTTTTATAAAGATAGTGATTAGATTCAAAGGGGCTATTAAATTAGAATTTAGAATTACGTTGTATCACTTTGATTACATCCCTATAAATAACATTTGTTTTTGACAAAACCTCTGTTCTTTGTTTCTGCATTCTTAGATAAAATTAAAAAATAAAAATTCTGCATCTATAAGAGTGAGAAGTCCATAACGAATGTTTTGTTACATAGAAAGCTTGGAAAAAAATTCTATTGTTGGTTCTGGGAGCGTTTCTCAAACTGTGGGCGCCCCTTGAGGTTAATAACTCTCTACAAGGGCCGAAACATACTGAAAAGTTGAAAATAAAGATTATTCAAAACATTGTTATTTACTGAAAGTAAGCAAACAAAATACTTTCTGACATAATAAAAATAAAATAAAATTTACATGGTATAAATAAAAAGTATCTGTACTCTGCATGTATTTTATTATTTTTACAATACTATTAAGAACAAGTTTGAAAATTACCAATGACCCCATAGGCTTGTATTAACACAAATTTCTTGATTTTGTAGGGTTTTTAAATTAATTCCGTTTAAAAATTTTTTCGCTGTTTGGTCCCCAATGTCACGGTTTTCCGTATAGACACGCATTTTTTGATGTTTTTTTGGGGGGGGAAAGGGGGAATAATTTTGAAATAAGTAAATCCTTTGAAAATTAAAAGGTCCTTTTTTTTTATTAAAAAAGCCTTGGGAATAATTTTTATGGATAGCAATGAAAGAAAAGATCATACTCCGGAAAAGACGTATATATACGTCGGGGGCGGGCACGTTTTTAAAAGCAAGACGTTTATATACGTCGGTGGCACATAAGAAGGTTAAGTCTTTCTGTAACTTTAGTGTAAAAAAGTATTTTTTTAAATTTAATACAATGTTAAAATTTTTGGAAACCCATGGAAATGAGGATTGAATATTGGGCCGGAGGAGGGAAAATTTGGGGGCCGTTTAAAAATGTCTCTTAAGGGTTTTCAAACTTGGGGGGGTGAGAACCCTCCCCGGCCTAAAACATAGAAAAAGGGATGGTCGGAAAAAATAGGTGGCACTGTACGTGAGCTCGCTAGGTTTTTGTGGTTTCTCATTTTAACCTTTACAGCTGCGAAGGGCATTTAATCGTTAACGAAAAGCCGGTAATGGATATCCCCCTTTACTGGCCAGCCCGGAAAGGAAGGGGTTTTTTTGTTTGGTTTTTTGGGGAAAAATATCCGGGGAGGCTCCACCAGATCATCTAACGTTCTCTTTTTGGGGCCCCCAAAACCCGGAACATGGGCTTTTGGGCCCGATTTTCATTTTTAAAACCCCCCAAATTTTTAAATGGACCTGGTGGCATGGAAATTCATCGCTTTTTATTACGGTCCGTGAAACCAATTTTCTAACATTCTTTAAACCATGTAAAATATCGTGCGTCATAATTTCCCAAAGGCAACAATTTCAAACGCCTCCCGAGATGATTTAATGTCATACTTTTAATGAATTGTTTATTGTTTTAGTAAAAACCGTTTTAATTACATTCTGCATTGTGGCCTTACGCGCTTTGTGTCTCTTTATCTCGTTAGGGTTACGTTTCAGCATTATGGCTCCTCAGGATGTTCTATACCTACCCTCCAAGTTTGTACATGTCATTCAGGGACACCCTGTATACTTATATATTCTCATATTAAATTTTCATTAAAGTGGTTGCAAGTATGGAACTGATTGTGAGAGAATACTTAATATATTCAGAATTTATTGTTATTTATTTTAGTTACCAATCTTGGTTTTACAGATACTATTTTTTCCCCTAATAACTGTGTGCCTTATTTCTCCTCCAATACACCTTGTCGTTAGTTTTTCTTCGAAACAGTTTTTGTTGAAATTTCATTTATTAGTAGGAAAATATATTGAAAATTAAAGTTGGCGTGTGCAAATAAACGGAATAAAAGCTCTTTGCTGATTGTCATGGCAGTAAGGGATTGAAATTTAATTAAAAAACTTCTTATAGTAAAAGGCTTAAGATGTTTGAAATTTATGTTTATAGTTTCTATCAAAAATGTCCTTTTAATACACTTTTAGCTTCACCTGTATGTAAAGGAATCTTTGAACTCGATTTTTCCCTTTTAAAAGGTCAGATTAATTTGAAATAATGCAAACTTGTAAAGGACCCATGACAATACAATAATTTTATTCCATTGTCCTGATCAGAATAATCAGGATTAACAATTTCCCTTTTCTAGATTTGGCGGTTAATTCCAGATCCTTTTTTCAGATTTGGCGACTAGAAGATTAAGTTACAACATTGAAGTGAAAACGTTCATGGTTAATACAAACACAACAAACAAAAAGGATGCTTTTATAGTTAATCGAACTAAAAAAAAAAAGTAATTTTATATAAGAAAAAGATGAACAGAAAAATAATGTCATTGTGGTATTAAAAGGTGGGTTCTGAAAAAATTGTTATGATTTATCAAATTATATTCCAAATAAGAGTTATGTAAAAATTTGTACACACATAACTTTTTTAAATAACATTAATTTTCTGTTTCATTTTTATTTATATAAAGTAAAATTTTACTTTTAGTTCGGTTAAAAAAGTGTGTTTTTAGTTTTAAACTATAATTTATTTTTTTTGTTTGAAGAAAAATTTTATATAATATATTCCTATTTTTTTAATGATGATATTTTCGTAAAAGTTTTCCATGAACTTTTCCGCAATAAAATCATCATCCCAAAAAAAATAATACATTTTTGGTTCGGATTTTCAACGGAAAATCCATATCAACTATAAAACAACTTTCCCGTATTTTTTTTTTTTGCTTATATTACATTGATTCTGCCCAATAAAATAAACCATCTGATAAGAACCAAAACCCCCTTGAAAAGGGAAGAAAAAAAAGGTTTAAATCTTTTTTTTTGAAATGGGAGAAGCCTAGGGCCCGGATGACCCAGGATCGGGCGATAACACAAGGTCAAAACTTAAGTGGAAATCGATCTTTCAAAGTGAAAGTAACAGTACGTTTTGAACATTATGGGAAAAGACCCTCCATCTCAATCTTTACAGAAAAAGCAAAGGAAAAAAAAATAAAAATGTTTTGGTTGTTCAGTGCCACAGCTTCGTTCGGATGACCCAAAAAAAATTTTCCCAAACTTATAGAATAAACCTCCCCAATGGATTATTTTAACAAAGCTTTGTTGGGGGGACCGTTTCAAAAATCTTTTTTAAAGAAGCTAAATTTGTGTACTATGCTATAGTTACCCTTGTCGAAACCAAATTTGAGTTTTTAAAAATTTTTAAAAGGGTTTTTCAAATTTTGGGGCGGGAAAAACCCACGGGGGGCGCGACATATAAAATAAAAGTTTTAAAAAAATAATTAATTTACCCCGGAATAAATCAAAAAAAAAAAATGGTTTCCCTTTAAAAAAAAATGCACTTTTACTATGATATAATTTAAAAGGCGTATTAAGTATCCCCCAAAAAGTAAAAACTTCTTCAATCCCTAATTACATCTTCGCCCTAAAAAATAAAAATATTTTTTTTTGCAAATCCCATAAAATTTTTTTTTAAAGAAATTCAACATTTCTTTGGAAAAAAAAAAAAGACGAATCAAAAAATTTGGAAAACATAAAACATCACTGTGATTTTTTTTTAAAATCCGAATTTAGCGTAACTGTTTTTTTGATAATCTGTTTGACCTTCTAAATTTTGGTACAGAATTATGACCCCTCTTTAAGTGTTTTTTTCTCATTCGGGGGGGTTTGGAAGAATTATTTCTCTTTTCCCCCTTTTTTCCATCGAGTTTTATGATTTTGGAAAAACCAGGGAACACTTTAGGTTACTTACCCAAACTTATTTTTATATATTCCAAACATATAAACATAACGAAAAAACCTTTTTTTAAAATAAAATACATAATGAATACACTTTTTTCCCGGGGGTGGGGGTACCAAATCACGAAATAGTTAATCTGGGAAAATTTTATTTGTTTCCGAAAAAAGAAAAGTCCTTGAAAGGAGTTTTTTTTCTCAATTAAATTATTCACTGGGAAACATGTTTTTACGTACAATAAAAAAAAATTATATATATAAAAAAAAGGTTGGGCTAAAAACTCCCCCTCGACCGATCGAGGGGGTGCTGGGTAAAAGTATTTTCGCTTGAAATTTAAAAAATTACAATTATTCTTCATCGGGTTTTATATTATTGTTCATTATTTAAAGTCAAATTTTAAATCAATTATTGCTTAAAAATTTCAACCTAAAACTAATTATAATTTGAGCAATCATTTTAAAAAATCATTTTACATTTTGTAAACATTGCCACGACTTGGCTTTACTCACTTTATAATTCAGCTATTATATCAATAATGTTTATTTTCTTATAAATGAACTCGTGCAAAGAGCGGGCATTTCCCAGCCGGTATATTTTTATTGTATCAGTGTGTGGGTCGCACAGGTATATATTTTATAACTAAATTAATTACTAAATTAAGAATTGGCCTTTGTCTTGCAAAGCTAAGTTTTATAAGAAATGCTTATGATTAGAAATTGACTCTCTGAGTTTTTTTTCTATATTTAGCTGATATCTATATTTTTGTCTTCTAAGCAGCCACCGCATTTTGCAATATGTTCAATTAAAAAAATTAGAGAAAAAAAAATAACATAATAATTATCCTATTACTTAATTTTTGCTTATAAGTAACGTATAAAAAAATTTAATACTTATGTTATTAATTTGAAATGGTTTATAATTAAAGATCGTTTATTGTAGCTTTAGTGTCAAAGTGCATTATTTGATTATTAATGTATAAGGGGGCGATAAAAATTGTGATTGAAAAGGGGGGCGCCATTATTTAAAGTATGAGAAGCACTGTCTTAAAGACATATACCCAACTCTTTTTATATAAATTCCTACTACTAGCCCACATTCTCTCTCTCTATATATATTTATTTATTTATCTTCGTGGAATTTTCAATCGTTCATAAAATACATTTTAAAGCGCTCAATTGAGCTGAAATTTTATATACATGATTATTTTGGATGTCAACACAGTAATTTAATTGCAATTAATAAAAATTTATTGATTAAAACTAATTATTCAAAAAATTACAAATACAGCCACGTTGGATTCATTTTTGGCGACTTGTGTCAAAACATGAAAATGTTTTTTTCTCACATTTTAAAGCCCTCGTTTGACACTATTGTTTTGGGTAAAAATACGATAATTTAACTATGATTAATTAAAATTAATTAACTGAAACTAGTTCTGTGTGCGCCACTGGTTGAAGAGAATTATGTTTTGCCAGCTCAGAATTAGGGTTTACAAAGACAGATAAATTTCAAAGATTTGGGTTTTTAAATTTTCTATGAAGTGAAAATCTGGTTAACTGTTCCTTTTCTTTTTGTTGATAACGTATAAAAACAAATAGACTGTTATTTTAATTATGCAATAAAACCTACCTTAAATGTAGCAGAACTAACTACAGCCAATAGAAATAAATAAAAATATACTATTGAATATTTAGCTATTCAAATTATTTTTATTTAAGAATTATATATTCTTTTCCCTTCTGTTTTATATGTTTATTAATCATATTTCATAACAATAAAAAATTGAAAAAGTAACACACATAAAACATAACTCATCAATCTCGTTTACTAATCTATATCTATATATATATAAATGGATGTTTGTATATATGACCTCGCTTCACTCCAACACCGTTCAACCGATCACTGTGAAAATTGGCATGCATATATATTTTTTGTGAAGGTTTTTGTGCTGTCTTCTTTGTTTCAGCTCCACACCAGGTAGCGCTACAGAGTATCTCAACTTCTTCACCATTTAATCAATCGCCAAATTTCCAACATGGTTGCCAAAAATGATGTCAGCTTTGCTCTATCACCACCATTTTGCTATGTTTCTATTAAATCACCATTTTAATGTAAGGAACGGCATTGCTTGCGAATATTACAATTTTAATATAAAATAAATGCAATAGAAAGTAATATTAACGTATTACACATACAGATATAAATTATTTCCACTATTTTAAGCATTCATTACACAAATTTGTAACAATATGTTACTTTTGCTGAATAGAGAGTTCAGCTTATTAAGGTGTTTTCAAAAGTCGACCCACAAAGGAATTACGGAGGCGTTATAAATAAAACAAAATCCTTTACATCACAGCTATTAGACCTACAGACTTAAAATTTAACAAATATGATTTTTCGGTGAGTTGAGAAATACAAAATGCTTTTTTGGTTTAATTTGCAATTCACCAAAGAATAACTCATTAAAAACTTCTTTATCCTTCAATCAGTATTGTTTAATTTTTCAATTCACCCGTGCGAAGATATACCAGCTAGTAAAATAATATTTTTGAACAACGACACTGCGTGCAACAGATCATATTTCTGGATGAACATAATTTAGTACAGCAGTGCTCCTCAAACTTTCAATATTCGCGACCCAATATTCAATCATAATTTCATCGCGCCCCCTCCATACAATAACAATGTATTGAATTCAATAATACTATACCTTGACGCTGAAGCTACAATGCACTTTAACTCTTAAGTGCCACCGGCATATATAAACGTCTCACTCAGCCAAAGCGTTAAATGCCCCGGACGTATATATGCGTCTTTCCGCGAACTACGATCTTTTCTGTCCACAGCTATCCATAAAATTTTTCCAAGGGCTTTCGAATACAACAAGATGACCTTGACAGTGTTTGTGAAGGATTTAATTATTTCAGAGAAGGTTTTCTTTATGTATTCTCCTTTTCATTTTCCTCTCCTTCCCCCCCAAAAAAAATCACATAAGCGTACCTATAGGGAAAACTTGAATTTCATAACTTTTAATTAGCAGTCTTCGGATCAATTATAAACCATACAAATTATCAAGATAAGTGTTGATTTTGTAAAAATTTATATACGACAAGCCCATGGGGTCACTGTAATTCTTCTTAACTTAGTATTGTTAAATTAATAATAAAATACATTGTGCGGTACTGATACATTTATGAGTGCAAGTGTGTATTTTATATTTTATTAAGTTAGAATGTATTTTATTTGTTTACTTTCAGTAAATTATACTTTTTGTTTAAATAATCTTTTGTTTTCAACTTTTCAATAAGCTCGTGCCCCCTCGTAGGGTTATCACGCCCCTAGGGGAGAGCGCCCCACAGCTTGAAAAATGCTGTAGCACAGAAACTAACACCGATCAGAAAACAAGACCCTCTTTCTCTGTCTGTTAAGAATTGGGAACTACCTGACTTTTATTTAATTTGATTGATTTTTGAACATGCCATTTTATTATATTTATTTGTTTATTTTACATAAAATTATTTGGCAACGACACTATATTTTGTGATCTCGAAAAATATTTAATTTGATGTTCGATTGTAAAAAGATCTTGGAAGAGAGATGTTATAAAAATATTATTCTAGCACCAGAGAGACGCTTATTTTGTTGATTTATTTAGAAATAGTTTAAGTGAATTTAAAATGTCCGGTAGTACTGTTTAGAATAATATTGTTTTTCTGTCTTTAAACTTATTGAGACTTAAATTCCATTTACTTTGATGTAGTATGTTTTTATTCACTATTTAATCATTACTCGTTCTTTAATACGATGAACACATTTTCTGTTTATTGGAAACCAAACGAATTAAAATAAAAATATTTCATAAATAACAGTAGAAAAAGAAAGTTATTAATATCTCAATATATATATATATATATATATATATATATATTTGACTTTCTGCTGTTTTGGGAAAATATGAGTTTAATGATCAGGTGTATTTTAACGAAAAATCGTTTAATTTGTTTCAATTTTTTAACTAGTTTATAAGTCCTATTCAGAGAACAGCAAATTTAAAATTTTAAATATTAAAAAAATAATCGTCAACAAAAGAATAATATGAAATCAATTTTCATGCGAAGAGAAATTTCGTAATTAAGTCGCTGTGAATTAAGCTTAGTGAATTTGCTCAAACATCGAAGTTGAAGGGAATTAATCTGAAGAAAAGTGTTGGTCAAGGAAACTTTAGCACTTTAATATCAACTAAATTTTTGGATGAGATTCAGGAACAACGACTTTTAGCTTTGTGCTATTGGTAATGCTTTTGGAAATGCTGTTTTTTAAAACCATTAGTTATCAAAAAAGACGAAACAGATTTGTTTATTTTCTTATTTCAAGAAGCAATAAGCTGAGTACTCTGTTACAATTCTACAGCTTAAACTTCAATTTTATATTCATAATGATTTAACTGGAAGTTTCTATCGTCGTGGTTTCCCACTTCCTATTCATTCGTAAATGATTAAGTTTACTGCGGCAAGATACACTGAATACGAGAAATGAATCTGGTAGAAATAGTTGGGAATCTATATAACGAAAAGAATTTGTGTGTCTCAGCTGTACCGGCAAACTAAACAACATAGAAGTCTAAAACTTGGTACGTAGAAGCTGTAGGTCATTTTCCTGAACACACCTCGAAGAGTGTTTTTCGAAATTCGCTTTAGATTTTTTTAAAATTCAATTTTCAAGCGATTTTTCAGCTGAATGGATTGGTCCATCAGACGTTTCCAAACCGATTTGCGAAAATTAAGCTTAGAGCAGATTTTGGGGGGATTTTGGCACATTTTATTGTAATATTTTTTTTTATGGTTTTATTCGTTTTTTTAAACTCTTTGTGGTGGAATTACATTTGTTTTTCGAAAAGGTTAAAAAATGTTTTTCAAATCCTTTTTTGGGTTTGGCAACACAAATTGCATAACAGTAGATATCGATTTTTTTACAATGTTATGTTATTTTATTGAACGTAATATAATTTTAGAACAAATACGGATGAAAGTGGGCAAGATGTACCGCTAAAGTGTACTGATATTCAAGCGATGATTTAGTTGTAAGCTTGACTTACTTAAACGCTGACAACCTTCTGTATTGTGATATCAAGCCCGCCAACGAGAGTGGGTGATATACTAAAACCTAGCCACTGCACTAAATTTATGTATCTGTGTAAGTTTTGTTTATGATTATTTCTTACATATTTTTGTGATTGCGTTATGGAACAACTACTCCTCTTGAAAGGCTTAATTTTATCAAAGCTTCTATTTTTATTGTGCTGCCTACTTTAAAATATATTCACTTTCCATAAAATGTTCTATTTCATTTTATGCTCTTGATTAGTCTTAGCTGTACTATGAGCATCAAGAAAGCCTGATTACACTCTTTAAACCTTTTTGCTGTAACTGAAAAAAAATTTTGCTTCTCCCGTGTTGTTTATTAATTTTATGTTATTTTTAAATAATAACAAATAAATATAGATAAATGATGATTTTTGGTGGGGAAATATTCGAAAACATTTTCTATATAGTTTTTACAATATGAATTTATTTGCTTCATGTCATATGCTATAACATCTATAGCAGGGCCCAAGATAATAGCCGATTGGGTTATAGATTAGTGCTAAGTGATCAAGTTGTCCGAAAGCACTATTCATGATATTGGCTTACAGAATCTAAGTTAATCATATCCTCTAATTAGCGCAAAAGAGAGACAGAAAGTTATACAGCGAGGTATGTTTTAGCCTTATTCTCTGTTACAGTACACACGCTTGGAAATAAGAGCTTGTTCCGAAAGTGGAATTAACATTAAATGAAATAACTATAATCTTTATAGAACAAATTTGTCAAGCTGAAATAAATCTATGAGCTTAAGCCTGATCTAAGATGGGGGCTGCAGTAGTCTAAGGGTTATAGACTCGGTCTCTTGGACGGTGTGCCATGAGTTCGAGCCCTAGTGCCACTGAAGGGAGGCCATGTAGAGTTGTTGAAGCACATTAAATCTGTTGAGGCTCAAACTTCTCCTGTTAGCGTGGTGTGGAAGTTTGGAGAGGTGTCATCCTCTTCACTTGACCGAAATTAAAAAATTACGAGGTTCATCACTAGGGATTGCAATATCGGACTTAAAGTTCAATACCGGTATTCGGTACTTTTTAGGTCTTAATACAGGGATACCGGTTTTAATACCGGTAGTAGAAATTTTAGAAAAAAGAAAGAAAACGCAGGTGTTATATTTGCCAGCGAGTGTAAATATCACAAAAAAAATTTGTAATTTATAAAGAATAACACAGTGTATAAAGAATCACAAAATGTAAAGAACATCTTATTTATTTAAATCGCAAAAAAGTGTTAATATCGCTATTCAGTTTGAAGTACTATTACAAATTTTTGAAATGTGAAAATCCTTATTGTGTGAATTTTCTTACAAAACATAATTCATCAATTATACTGTATGATATGCAAATTCAATGTGAATATCAAACTCACCAATTTAAAAAATATTGAAATATTATGTACTTTTTTCACAACTACAACCTTGTTTTCACAGATACGAATATCTGACTACAAATCCTACGTGTGTGTAGTATCGCTCTGAGCTCTGATAGGATAGTTTTGGTCCGCCTCCTTGAAAGGTTTCACATATTTTATATCGCTTCTCTTAATTGTACGATGCAACTTTATATTCACAGTGTAATTAATTTTGCCCGTTAGGGAGACATAAAAACAAAAACGTATACTATTTTGCTAAGTTGATGATCCTTGAACATATAGTGGCGTCAAGTTAAAAAATGTCTAGTAAATACCGAAAAAACCATATTTTAACTTGAGAATACTGGTATTACAAAATTTTACAAATGGCTCTAAATACTGGTATTCGGTATCCCGGTATACCAGTATTACAATCCCTATTCATCACCAATGGCCCTCGTGTTGCTTTATAGTGCGATGTTAAGAAACACTCCTGCAGGTGTAATTTTTCGTAAAATGGAGCCCGTTGTGACGTTTAAGAAAATTAATGATAGCGTGAGAGTTAGGAATTTAAATATTTGGTTTATTTACGCCACAGCTATTAATTACATTTACATTGAAGTTATTTGTTACATTGATTATTTCATTAGAGTTCAAAATATGATATTTGTGAGGGAGAAGGCAACGCACCGTTTTCTTCGGTGTTTTGCAACGGACTCCTTCAACTCCAAATATCATACTATGATAATATTTGTGATCAAATATCATCAGAGTTCTGTTATTCATCCTATTCATGATGAGTTCTGTTCATCACTTCTGTCTTGTGATCAGGACGGTTTCTTTCTAATACTTCGAATTACATCCGGATCGTAGGCGGAGTGGCGTTTTCTCATGGCCAAAAGTTGCCGGGGGGATGACAGATGACAGGGCCTCGCAATACTTAGGGATGCACACCGTGCATACAAACGTTGTTATCCTATCCACAAAAAGAAGCCGATTTTTCAGATGTGGGACTCAAAACGCCACACCGTGAAGTGAGTTCACGTGACAGCGCATGAGCTTACGCAGCATGATTACAGTGTGTTTATGTTAATATTTGATAAACATCTCTCTAGTATTGCAGATAAAATGTGCTGTGGTTTTATACTGAAGTATAGATAAGTTGTTTTTATATACTCAAGCATGTACTACTCTTGATAATTAATTGATACGAAAAATGAGCTTTTGAAACCTTACACTAACTCTAGAAGTTACAGTTTTGGAATTTAAATGGCTTATCTTTTAATGTGCCCCAATGAATCTTTTCCCCTTTAACTATTTGTGACTGATTTTCCAACACCTCTTAGTAATAAAGCGAGACACGTGGTATGATTCCCACACTAACTGTTAGTTTCATTCAAGCTAATACGAATTATTTTTCATGGATAACATTTTATTATAATTTTTTAAGGATTCACGCTTTAAGCTTCGCGGTACGTTCTTATTAGAACACTTAACTCTGAAGTTTAATTTTTTTTTAACGTGGACGTAAAATCTTTATCTTTTTCTCTGAAATCTGAAATAAACTTTCCCACATTCTTGCGATTTGAAATAAGAATGCAGACGGTGCATTCTCACGTGGAGTTTTTCCGATTTTCATTCGAGTAACGTGGAATAAATTTTTTGAAAGTACTTAATAATAACTTTAAGAGTGAGGAAGGTGCACGGGGTTTTGAATTTGTGGAAACCAAGTCTGCAATGAACGTGTCATAAATGTGAATGTGTTTTGTTAAGATAAAATAGGAGGTTGAAACGAATTTGCGTAGGTTCTTTTTATATTTCCTTGACGGAAACACTTTAGGATGAATTTATTAGAAATAGTATAAAATGCTGGAATTATATTTATACCTATCATTAAGGGTTGCATACTTAATTATAAAATAAAACAAATATATAAATTATATAATATAGTTTCAGAAATATTATTTTTTCAAAGATTTTAATAATTTGTTTCATTAATACCGTAATATATTCAGTGAATAATGTTATGAATTTTGAGTAATTAGAGCTAATTTTTTCTCCAAGAAGCGTAAATAATTTAAATCTGCATCTTTGTTACGTTAATATTGCTTTCTGTTGCCTTTATTAATGGGGCCAATAATGCCAATGGGGTTTCAATGGGTACTTGGCTAAATATTGGAGATACAGCCAAGTTGGCATCATTTTTGGTGACTATTTTTTGGTGATCATAAGAAGGTTTTAAAATTACTGGAGAAGTCTCACGTCATGATCTATGACGTAAGTAGGTTGTTCGAGAAAGCAGTGGAAGGTAGCCGCGCAGACTATAAATAATGATCACTTCCTTAAACTGAGATCGCAATATTCGATCAATTAGAGAGCAGTCTCTCAGCTCTCACACAAACCAAAATTTCTTCAACGATAGATTTTATCAATATGCACCTGTATTTTTAGACACTGATAATTGTGTCTGAGCACTACAAAAGACGTGACAACCTTCTAGAACTTATTGGACGAATTTTGCTTCTATTTATCCTGTATTTTAAGGATTGTTATCGATAAATTTTATAGCTCTTGAAGATCTTATCTTATTCCTTGGGACTGATAACATAAAATCCACGAACCCCTATCTACTCAACAATATGTAATCCATATATTAATAAAATCAACCATAAACTGGGTATTTAAGAAATTCAAAGTGATAAAACATAAATAAGTACAAATAGTATATTACTATAAATAATATTTATTAAATCTTTCAAAAATCATTTGTTTACATTGCTAATAAATTTAAAAATTTTACAATTATTAGTTAGAAATTTTCCGTACTAAAATTTGCAATGCAATGATTTTATAATAAATTTATAACAATTTTATAATCAGTTTGTTCAAATGATACTAATCTTAATACTTAATCATTGTCAAGAACATATTGTGATAGAATTTGAAGCTTCAAATTAATATCCTTTTTTACACGATTTCATTCCATTTTCAATAGTGAAAACATTATTTTTGTAAGATCACTATGGTAAATAAAAACTTAAAAGCTGTCTCATGTTTGCCACTTAAACATAGAGAAAATGCAGTAATCGTCATCGAAACTTTCAACATTTCGGTCACGTGATTGCTTTTTAACTTTGCCAGCTTTGTTGCTACGGCAACAAAGGTAAAAATGGTTAAATCGAATTGAGCTATCATACTTTACATTTTGCTCAAGACCCTATTGAGAAAGTTTGACGAAAAGGTTTTATGAAGAGTACTGACTATCGCTAATTATTTTAATTAAAAAAAATCCCTGTTAAAAACATAAACCATAGTCTGTGGATATTTTATGTGTGTCAAAATATGTTTCGTGTTAATTTTTGCATTTAGAAACATTGATTTTATTTTATAAAATACGATTTTTTCTTCTATGTTTTCTGATATACTGTATATCGATACTAATACAATAATAAGAATACTTACTTAAAAGGGCTAAAAGCATAAGGTCACCTGATAAATGCAATCACTTGTCTTCCATTAGACAGGTACTTGTTCTACTAGTAAACTTAGATAATACTCAAAATCAAACTTTAAAACAAATTCATGTATTATATGTGTACTTTTAAATTAAGTGCATGTTGCTTATTTATGTGCGTTACGATTTTTGACAATTTTTATTTTTTAACAGTAAAGGTTGGCAACCACGAAGTGCATGAAATGATTGGCTGGAAACACGTTATTGTAGTTATGTGACTAAGATGTCGCATGAATTTACGTATGAAATATTGAAATAATATATATTTATTGTTATACTATATTGAGGCTTAAAAGAACTCATCTCAAAAATTAAGAATTCATACAATAAACTAGTTCCAATTTAATACAAACACTTAAATTTCATAAATTTTGTTATGCTTATTATACAACAGGTAATATAAAAAAAAATTTAAGTCAATTCTTACTTAGATCAACAAAGAAAAATTTTATTTTAGCTACTTTTTATTAAATAGTTACAATTAATATAAATATGTCTATACATAGAAAAGTGTCACAACATTAAGTGGTAATTAATTTTTATTATTTATCATTAAAGTATCGTATTGTGTCATCCAAAACAATCGTGTATAGAAAATTTCAGTTCAACTTTAAAACATGAGAAAAAAACCTTTAAAGTTTTGACATAAGTCACCAAAAATGATGCCAATAATGGCTGTATTTGTAATTCTTTAATTAATTAGTTTTAATCAATTAATTTTTATTAATTATAATTAAATTATTATATTGTCATACAAAATAGTCATGTATATAAAACTTCAGCTCAATCGAGTGCTTTAAAATGGATTTTATCAACGACTGAAAATTCCACCAAGATAAATAAATAAATAAATATATAGAGAATGTGAGCTAATAGTAGGAATTAAAAAATGAATTACACAAATCATAATTTGTAAAAAAATAAACATTTGATAGGGGGATCAATAGATATTTTATCTCTATATTTTGGTTAAATGAATTCCTCACATGTTGCATAAACATGATGATGCAAAGAAGAAACTGCTCGATAATTGTAAGAACATGATTACATCTGAATACGAAGCAAAGGAGCATATATTTATCTCTTGGATAAGCAGAATCTCTTGGATGTAATACAATGATCAATCACCATGTATATCTTGGTTATAACCTAGTGGTCCCCCTTTTTTTCCCCTAGAGGTTCACCAAGTCAGTCACATTGAAGGAAGTAGGAATTTCCTCATATAATTGTCTTTTATTGTATGTAATCAAGTTTTATCCATGACTTCTGTTTCATCATTGTCGTATTGGTGGAAATCCTATTTGTTTTCAGGAGATAATCTAGCATCGTGACTTTTGTAAACATAGAATTAAAATAATAAAACTTTAGTAATCGAAATTTATTTGGCATTACTAAAGTTTCAGTAAAAAATTTCATGCAATGGTAAAGTCACAGAGTTTAGTTTTTTTAAAAAATAAAAGCCATGTGTTTCATTCCATAATATGTTAATAATTATTTAAATGAAAAATAATTGTTTAAAATAAAGAAAAAATGGGGAAAAACCCCTTTTTTTTAAAAAAAAAATTTTTTTTTGTTTGTAATCAGTTATGTTCTACATAAACAGTAAAACATATTGTCGCGGTCCAGTTATAGCACGTAATTAATTATCAACTTAAACTCAACAAATATATTTTGACTATTTAACATAAATATTTTTTAAATATTACTATTTCTACTTATTATATTATCCTATTTTATTATTGTTTTGATTACTTTTCAGTATTTTCTTTTAACCTTTTAATTTGCATCAATATTAATATTCTTTATCAATAGTAGTTTTGTATAAATTGTGGAAAATTATTTTTAAAAATGGGAATAGAACAGTTACATTTTTCAATTTTTTGTGTGTGTGTGAAAAAATCTTCTGGCAGTTAAATATAAAATGAGATTTTGAAATGATTTTTGCCAGTTAAGAACATACAATATTGCTTTTTCAGATTGTAAAATAGAAAGTCTTCAATATATTATGAGATTAACCAAAACAAATTGCCAAATAATTCTCTTTGAATTATGCTTAATATTCAAATAATATCATTAATCACGCTTGAATCTCAGAATATTTTGCAACATCGTATCATCAAGAAGAAATATTTTTAAAACCGCTTTTTTTATAAATGCTTCTTAATTACTTTGAAAAAATTAAACAAAATTTTAAAATATAAATATGACTAGAAATACTTAATCTTCATTTTAATTATGATTCAAATTCATTTCCCTTTTTGAAAGCTTGCGAATGTTTCATTAACTCATATCACGTGATCATTAATTCAAAATGCTTTCAAGTTAATGAGTATAGTAAAATTCCATGTCTCAGGAATTCCTATTTCATTAAAAAAAGTATATAACTATCCAAACTCTCCGGTTTCATCATTTATGGAATACCTTATCTTATCCTGATAAATTTGAAAATTTTACCTTTCCTCTTCCTTAATCTTTCTGAAAGGTTTCATTAGGTTCATTATACGCCATGAAAAGCCTAAGTATTTGGTTTCACCCTGGTAAAGGATATTTCTTAATATCCTCATTAGATGATTATACTAAATAACAAATCCATGAAATATTACGCGGAATGATTGTTGTACATTCAAACTACATTGTATGTTCTTTTATCTCTTGGAATTTTAATATCCAGTTATTGACTTTAAAGCAAGTATTTTTGGTGGTTGGTTACCTAGTTTAAAATATCCTTATAATTAATAATAGCAACCCCACTTACTGACAACGATTTTTTTTCTTTTTAAAAAAACTTCTATGAAATTTAATATTGACTGTGATTTTTTTTTAAATATTATTCTAAAGCAGCATTATGCTAAATGTTGTAACATTCTAGAAATAGTGTTAAGTAACAGAAATAATGTTCGAAAAATTATAAAATTTTTTGGGGTTTTGAATAACTTTTGAAAAGTAAAGTAAAATATTTTAATGTCATCGTCACATCGTCAGTTTTCATTCTGCGTTAATACAATTCGAACATTTAAAGAATATGAATATTAAAATTAGAAACCGTAAAACAAATGGCATTTGAATAGTTTTGAATTTTAATTGATAAAAAAACTTTAAATTTTCTCATTATAAAATTTATGCTAAAAAATTAATTAAAATAATTCGATTTTTCACATAAAATGAATCTATTTTGTAAAATATAAAAATTCATTTTCATTTCATATGCTCAATGTCAGATAGTGGTTGATTTTCATGTCCATGGCAACTGTTTTCATTTAAGTTATAAAATCTTTATAATTTTTTATGTAATTTTTATGTAGTGATTCACAAAACTTTCTTAAAGATTTCTTTAAACTTTTTTTTCACAGTTCTCACTTGATATATTATTATATTTTTCAATTAATATTTCTTTAAAATTTATCATTCTTAAAAAATTCAAATGTTAAAAGTCAAGTCTTATAAAGTAAAAACCCCGAAAAAAAAATTCCCTTTGAAGTTTTTAAATTTTCACCACATTCCCCAAAAAAACTTTTGGGAGATTAAAAATTTATATTTTTTCTAAAAAAAACACAAAAAATCTTTTTTTTAAAGTTTGTTTTTTAATACGTTCGCTATTTTATAATAACTATTTTTGTAACTGTAACTTGTGAAAAAAGAATTGATGTAAAATCGTAATTACTAGACCTGTCAGTTCTACCTTGTAGTGTTTATTGTGTTACTTTATTTTTGTTCCTACTTATTATTACTACTTTATTATTGTTCCTATTTATTATTACTACTTTATTATTGTGTTCCATTTGACATTTTATTATGGTGTGAAACGACTTTACAATCTTCTAAATGGTATGTATTTTAAATGTAGTACATTCATCAATGGTAATTCTGGAAATTTTTGAAAAGATAAATAAATTACGAGTTTACTTATTTTTACACGTATTGACAACTCAGAGATCAATTATTCTTTATTTTATTTTTATATAGATTACTTACATATAAACTTATCTAATTTAAATTACGTCTTAAATATGAATTAGAGCATATTCTGAAGTAAAAACAATTATTTTCATCAAAAAATTAAATGCTTATAATTTTTTATATGCTTCTTAAAACAAAATTTCTTGGACATTTCAGTTCTATTTGTAGAAATACACTTAAATTCAAAATATGACATTTTTAAATTGTTATCTATGATATGGAACTAATAGAAACTCAAAAACGAATTAAAGTGCATTTCTTAGAGGAAAATATCATAGCTGGTATTCGAAGCAGTTTTACAATCGCCTCTATACAATAAAATTTACGAGCTTATCTTATTTTGCTTTTTGTATATTTAATTTAAGGAAATATTGGTTTTTCGAAACACACAGTATAAACTATAACTATTTGTTAACAACCTGTTATATATGTATTTCTTTAAATTTTGTTAAAAAATAAACTTTTTAAAACCCAAAAAAAATATTTATTCAAAAACCCAAAAAATCCTTTTCTAAACTTTTTAAAGGGGTAAATTCCCCGGGTAAACTTTTTTTTAAATTTATAATTTTAGCACATAATCTTAAGAACAAATTAATTGTTAACATGATTTTTGTAATTGTAATTGGTATGTTTGCTTCAGGAAATGAAATATACATTTATAATTTAATACTGTCAAACACACATTTTTAACAGCAATACTAAAATTAAAGAAAATCGTAAGAAATAGAAACAAAAAGAAATTTCTCCCCTATCAATATAGTTTAAATTAGTGTAGTTTCAAACATATCGTTTATTAGAGTGAAAATATTTGCAGTCAGAATAAAAATATATAAAATTGGCATTACCTCCTCACAATTATATAATATATATTATATTTCAAGGTTTTAAGCAATACTTTGATTCTTTATTCAGTGAATATCAAATTCGTTAGCATTTATTTTATTTTATTATTTTTTTCGATTTTTATTCGTTGATTTACATTCGATCGATTTTTTGTATTACTCTATTTGCCACATTAACTTTGAGTAATATTAATTATAATGAGCCCTTAAATGCTCATTATGGAGCATTTAAGGATATTAGAAAAAAGTTAATTTGCGATAACACACACAAAATAGCAGTAATAATTTTTTTCATTTGTTACTGATTATTTATTAAAAATCTAGCTAATTGCAAATATTTTTAATTACATTAAGGGAAAAAGACTCTTCCTGAAATCAAAAAGAGATTCATACATTAGATTAAAAAAAGATACATATAAAAGATTGAACTTTCGTTAAATATTTAATAAAAAAAAAGGTAAACAATCTGTTAAATGGTATGTTTTTCTAAGAAAATGAAGAATCCCGAAATTGTCATTTCAAAGGGTTTTTGTAAATAATTGTTTTTATATATATATAATTCATTTTTTACCTAACGGGATTTAATATACCTTTTAATATCCTAATCAAATTGATAAACATTTGACTATTTATATCATTTAAAAGCAGCAACCTATACCACTGTAGCAACATAATTTGTAATAATATAGTTTTCGCGATATACTGTACCCCACAAAAACATTTTCTGCAAGAAATTTAGTTTTTCTGTGATATTAAATTGTACTTAAACAATAAAAAAATTGATAAACGATTTTGCTTCTTTCAAAAAAGAAACCCACGTTTGTAACTGTTACTCAGATTTAATTTAGAAACGTAATAATTTAGATTTAGAATAATTTCCAGTTCCTGAATTATTTACTTGCAGTCCATCATAAAATTATAAATTTCTTCTAGATAATTAAAGAATTCTGTTTGTCTCAAACTGCAGTTTACATTTATTTTATTTAACGAGGTGAGATTTATAAGTCTGTATAGTTAATAAAAGAACTGTTTTAATTCCAAACTTTTAAGATCTGGGTACTAAAGAGATTTGAAATAATATAAATTTATACAAATTAAGGGCTCATAAGCTTTTACATAGTACTAAAAATAATACGTTTAATACATTTGAAGCATCGTAGATATCAGAATGTTTTTATGTGTGTAAGAGTTTAGTTTTTTCAACAATCTTAGCATGTTTGAAACAGTTTTGTATTTTTTTAGATGGCAACATGAAACATTCAGATCTTGGCGGGAAACTGATTCTGAAGCAGAAATTAAACACTACCAAAAAAAGGAACACTTTTACAATCGAGCGCAAGTGAACTCGATATGTAAGTCGTAATGTGAGCGTATGGGGAAAGATTCCATAAATGGAAAAGAAAACGGAAGAGAACTTGGAGGGAATATTATTTTTCTTCTTTCTCAGAGTGTTATTTTGTTATAAAAAATTTTCTATAAATAATTTTTTTCAATATGCATGGCTGAATTCAATTGTTATTTCGAATGACTTTAAAATATGTAACATTTGACGAGCCAAAGTCTAACAAAACAGTCAGAGAACTCCATGTTTTAAAAATATAAAGACTGTTTTTCCTAATATCAAAGAGTTCGACCTATATTTTGAACAATAAAGACAGAAAATTGCCCATTTTTTAAAATAATTGTGTGATTTTATAACAAGATGTATCCGTTTATTGTAAAGTATTCATAAAAATTAGAAAAATTCCAAGTGTATGCAATGTAACTTTGCGCTATCCGCTAGGTCCCATATTTTTAATTCGGGGTTTCTTTCAACCAACGAAATAGGCTCAATTTATGTGACGTATATCCATAATAAAAAACCACTTTTTTACCAAACTGTTAAAAAAACATGTGACGTCATAGTCACACGATAAAAGCAATCATACGTTTCTAACTGATCAGTTCATGTTCTTTGTTATTGCCAACTTTTGATCGTTTCAGAAATTTTCTCTTAAAAAATACAAATTTGTCAACAACAATAATGCACATAGATAGACAAAATGCATTTTATTTAAAAGTACATACATAAAATAAGAATTTTTTTTTAAATTTTAAAATCTTTTGAAGAAATTTTTTTTTTCATAACATTTGAACATTTTTACCCATTTAACAAAAT
The DNA here is from genome assembly GCA_019973955.1 of Trichonephila inaurata madagascariensis. Classification (NCBI taxonomy): domain Eukaryota; kingdom Metazoa; phylum Arthropoda; class Arachnida; order Araneae; family Nephilidae; genus Trichonephila; species Trichonephila inaurata. The sequence goes on along the minus strand of BMAV01001281.1, from coordinate 14,452 downwards.
TTGAAATTTTTTTCAAGTTTTACAAACAGAACAACAAGTACAATTAGTTTGCTGTCTGTTTTGAATTCAATGAGAACACATATTTGTCTTTATCGTGTTACCGTCATGAACTGAGCCCATTGGCATCTTAAGCCAGAACAACTCAACTCCATAAATAAATGTCACCACTAAATAGCATATAAATAATCTGTGAGACAGATCATATAATATAGATGATTATAGAGAGGAGTATATATATATAGATGTTAGTGGACGCGTTAGGGCCACACTAATTATATATATATAGTGCCAGAATCATAGTTGCGTTGCCACTTGTACGTTACAAGATCTTAGAGGATTTTCACTGTCAAGTCTGAGAGGTTACATCTCGTTTCAGATACTTAACAATTAATCCTTACCCTTTAGCTCAGCGATATTCAACCTGCGGACCGCACGTGGCCCACCGAACTTTTCTGAGTTCAATTTCAGTTACTTAAGAACAATGCATTAAAAATTCAATGAGAAATTCTATCAATCAGGCAATCAAATGTATTAATTGTGCAATTGATGTCGTGCTAGTACAAATTGTGAGGTGATTTTCTTTCTTTCTGTAATTGTAATGGTTAGTGATAGCAAATAACAGGGGAGTAGCGATCATTTTACGGGTGAAATTAATTTTCGATTAACCCTCATGTCTTCCAAGCGAAAAATATATAAATAATATATGCTGTTTCAAGACGATTGGGATCTTGACTTTTTTTGCAGAGAATAATAAACATGGATCAGCAATTGGTCTGATTTATAGTGAAAATGTTATATTTTAAAAATAAAATTTTGCTATTCATTATACCACTAGGCACAAATCATTCAACCTCTCTTTTTCTGGCGGGTCTCTTTCAAGACGAGAAAAATTAGCTTTCTTGAAACAAATTTTGCAACAGCAACAAAATATTTTGCCGGTGGTAATGTCACAATATGTAGAGGCAACAAAAGCCTCCTATATTTTTTTACATTATATGTATTGATAAACATATTAAATTGTTAAAGATAAACATATAAATTGATACAGAAATTGTTAGAATGTTTCTTAAATGCTTCTGATGTTTGATAAATTCATATATTTGCTCAGATATTTTTATTTAGCAAAATCGAAAAGTACTTGAATAAATTTGAAACAAAAATGCACAAGCAAGTCTGAAGCTAATCTTAAACAAGTAACACTAATTTCAGTCTGGAATTCAGTAAACAACTCTTTGTTACCGTCCTGAACTTGATAAATTTGTATCTGAAACAAAAATAAGTGAAGCTTTGTCAAAAGAAAAAAATCAAATAATCATAGTACTTGGCAATTTGATATAGTTTTAGAACAAAATCCAAAATTATGAGTTTTAGTATTTTGATCAATTTTCCGCATTTTAAATTTCCTTGATTTTATAGCTATATACAGCCCCCATGGTGCGTTCGGAATCAAATTAATGAGGTTGAATGAACTCCGTTTTTCAAATTTAATATTATTTATTTCAGTAAGGTTTTGTATAATATAGAATACATCCTTCTCTTTACTAGACATGTTAAATTATAAGAAACAGATGTGCACAGTGATGTCTTAAGACTTCATGAGGCCCTGGGCTCCTACGCTAAAGCAAGCCCTGGGTCCCTACACAAATGTAGGCCCTGTTGCCCAACACAAATGCAGGCCTTGTACACTAACTAAAATGCAAGATCTGGGCCCCTACAGTTATGACAGTTAAAAGAAGACTGTATACGTTGCCAAATACTCCTACAAAAAGTAACTTGAAACAAAAATGTGCATGACTTACAATCACACAAAACGACTGTTGCCTTTTGACTGCAGAAATAATGATGGTGCATGGTGGTAGGCCTACATATAGGACGACGGTCATCATTTGTAATCAGTTGATATACAGTCAGAAATTCCCAGTTTTTCAGAGAATACAACCGGAAAAAAACATTTGTCCGTTGAAATTATTTGAATTATTATCTTACTATGACTGAGTCGAGAACGAGATGAGACCCGGGCCCGTTTGTCCCATGGCTTAAGATCTAACTGTATATGCATACTTTTCTTTCTAACTTCTCCCCATCTAGAGAGTCTTCAGTAGATAATCTAAGAGTCAGTGGCGAGGTCTGACCAAAATAGGACAGAGGAAGAGCAGTTTGGAAGGGACACAAGTTGTCGTGACGCGGTGTTAACAAGGCTGATCCTAGCAGGTGTTCAGTGCGTGCACCACACGGGGGCGACCAAACAAGGAGCGGTCGCATGTGGCCTATAATTCTATCAATCAAGCAAAATTTTGTACGAATTCTCAAAATAAAACTTATAGTTAGTCGAATAAATATGCTGAATTTTAAATAGCTATTGAGAAAAATCAAAGTAAATCCCTATTTCCCGATAACATAGCATAGTTTAAGAAGCACAGAGCACATAAGTTAAGTGCACAGTGCGATGGACCATAGTCCATTATATCCACTCTTTATACACAACTTTCATTTGGTAGTAAAATTCGTAGTTCAGTATACATATGGGGAAATTAAAAGTTTTCAATTTAATAATAGACTTATAATTTGGAAAATCAAAATAGGGGAAAGAAGTTATTTTTGTATCAATTTTGCATTTTTAACAATGTTTCCCTTTTTACTTTTATATAGGTAGATGAAATTCTAACCTCAACTTTAAGTATTAATCAAAATATGAAAAATTTCCCAGAGGGGCATTACCACATTATGTCTTTGCACACGAGTGGCAGACACCCTAAGATCAGTCATGTGTATTTTTCGTAATTTTAAAATTTTCTAAATTACTTTTGACATTTTTACATTTCATGGTGGATTTATGAGTAATTTAAGTTTCCAGCAAAAGTTTTCTTCCAAAATAATGTGACTTCATTGTGCTACAGTATTATTACATTTTCAATTCATTTGGAAGTTCCCCTTAACAAATACGTCTCAAAAATGATTTTTGTGAAAGTTGTTTTACAAATATATTTAATATGGTTAATATTACCCGAGACATAAAAGTGTTTAAATTCAATATGCATTTGGGGAAATTCAAAGTTTTCAATTTAATAATAACCTTTCAATTTAGAAAAATCAAATAGAAGAAAGTAATTTTTTAACCTGATTGCAATTTTATTAATATTTTACTTTTTAATCATACAGGTTGATGAGTTTATAACGTCAGCGTTAAGTATTAGTCAAAATACGAAAAATTCTCTACAGGGGCGGCACTTTAAGTCCTTACACTCGGACGGCCGACAAACTAGGATCGATAATGGATATTAATCATGCTTTTTGAATGTAACCACATTATATTATGGGAAAAATATATAGAATTTTTTCAATTCATTTAGAAGTTGCTTTGCTTTAGAGTTCCTATGAATAACCACTTGTGATCCCATAAGAGAAAACAAGACAAATGATATATTTTTTGCAGAGGTATTTTAAACGATATTTCTTCTCAAAACTAACCGTCTCCGTTAACAAGTAGATACTTTTTTCCGCAATTTTCCCACATTATAAAAACTACAAATACATATATGTAGATAATGTTTTCAAATAACTCTTGTCTAAAACATCGTAACTATGAATCTATAGAATTTCATAAATAAACGGGGTGTTAAGGGGAGTTAATAAAAATATACAATATTTTATTCAAGTGGGTCGAATGATCGGTTTTATTGCAAAGATACCTTTACACGACCCATTCATTAGCTTTACGCAATAATTCATGATGAAACTTCATGCTTTCTTTTAATGTTGACTGAGCATCAGGGCAGCAGCACAAGTTTAAAAAATAAATGTCAGAAACCTTTTCCGTCTCGGGAACAACTAAAAACCGAAAGGATATTCCGAGTACCCGTCACACAGTGAAAGTTGCAGTTTAACAGATTCAAATGGTACAACACACGAAATACCGATATTTCTTCCATCCCTTCACAAACGCTCTTCAAGTCACGAAATAGGGATTTTTTTTCTGTAAAGAAAATGCTTTTGCATCATTTTCTTCGTCGCTTTCATACAGAAAAACAGTTTATTTATTTGATCATGGGGATATTTTTTTCTCTCCTTCTTTCCTCCCAGGTCAATCTTTGTACTAGTATCCCCTCTTTATTTTTGGATTGCTGCTTTCATCTGTTCCCTCCACCCCTCGCATTTATACCTAAATATATATTTTCCCTGTGTGAGGGGCCCGATAGCAGACGTGTGGAGTCCACGTTGGTTTCTTTTTCTCTTCGTTTCTCTCTTACACTCTTTTCCGATTCCGTTTTTCGTCTTTTTGCCCTTATATTTATTTTCCCCTTTCCGCCCTCCCTTCTGCGTCTTTGGTAAGCTGGAATCTTCGATGTAGCAAAAACGTTTTCCACCGCAACACATATGGCTGTTTCTCATCATTTCTACTTTCGCCCAGAACTCGCTTCCCTTTTCTACCCCTCTCTGTCGCTTCTCCCCTCTTTTCTCATCTAGTAGCCTGTGGGATCAAGTAGCTCTCCCTGCATAAAGTACTCGAGGTACCGTACGGAGCTTTCAGGGGGCAAAAGTAAAACAACGCTTTTGGGATATATCGGATAAAAATGATGAAGCCCAGATTCATCTCATCTCCACTTAAAACATCAAACATAAACTTCTGGGGAATCTTGAAAGCGGTTATAGCGCGTGGATACGCGGAAACAACTATTATATTGCAATCTCCAGCATCGTACGAGAGTGTGTTAAAAGCGTAAGTATGCAATTTCCACGTTTTTAGGAAAACACGAATTGGAAATTTTCGCATCTGCGGATAGATTCGGGTTGGAAAGAATAAAAATGATGAGATCCTCTCTGAACACCACCCTTTGCACTTTAAGGATTAAAATTGCTTTGAAATATTTTTTTCTAAAAAAAAAATAATAATTCCAAGATTCTTCCATTGTTCTACAACAAGTTTTGATTTGTATTGTAAGAAAATTATTATGGTTAAAATTAATTTAAATGAATAGTTTCATTCACAAAAAACATGACCTATCACATCGTTTGAGTGTAGAACACTTGTCTCAGTTGCAAAATTTAAGATAATATTTTCAGAAAGAACATCAATTGTCTTTTCTGTTTACCTATGAGCCAGAAAGAAAGCGCAAGTCGATAAAGTGGAAGTCTCCAGGATCCCCAAGACCCCAAAAAAGCTATCATGTCAATCAAAATTCAAGGTAATGTTAATTGTCTCCTTCGACATCAAAGGAATTGTAAGGATTGAGTGAATTCTCCCAGCGGTCAGACTGTTAATTAACACTACTGCATTGAAGTACTAAAAAGACTTGAAATTTAAAAAAAAGTGAAAAAATTAGGGGAAAAATTAGGGATTAAAGTGAAAAAATTAGGGAAAAAAAGGCCACACAGTTGTGAAGTGTTGGGTGGCTGTTGCACTAGAACAATGTATCTGCTTACACTGCCCTATCTGTCTCAAGAAGTTTCTGACCAGCAAAAACATTATTGTGCATTCTCCTTATTCACCTGATTTGGCTCCATGCAACTTTTTTTTTAAATTTCCTACAGTTATGTCTTGCTTAAGGCTGTTTTCGGTCAATGTTAAAGAATAGGACCCGAATTTGGAACGTTTTTTTCAGATATAAAAGAAATGAAAAATTAATATGCTATTCTGGCTTCACTAACCTTCACAGAGTAGCATTTTTTATCATACATCTCATTTTTAACGGAGTTGATCCATTTTTTTCTGGTATGAAATGTGTTTTGCATTTGTTATCCTTTACCGTAATGTTAAATGGGCTATACCTTCACGTATTAAAACCAAAAAAGAAATATTCATGGAATAATTTGAAATTTTTATAAACACTATATTATTATATGAGGTTTGAGTTATAATATTGCAAATTTCCATGGAAATTGAGGCATTTTTCTGTCGATAAATGTGCTTTGCTTTTAATTCAAGCTCTCGTACTTTTACCGAATACAGCCTTAAAGGGAACCGATTTTACTTCAGTTGAAGAGGTTCAGGCAAAAACGGAGAATCTCCAGAAGGCCCTTCCAAAAGAATATATGAAAGGCATAACTCGGAAGTCGGTTTATCCCTGTTTTACGAAAACAGAAGGGAGAAATTTTAAGAAAATACACCGATAATTATTTCAAATGGTTGTAACTTTGAAAATAATGTGAATTTTTCAAAAATCATAGTTGAGCCTCTGCACAGAGAACTGAGCTATTATATACAGGCAAAATATTTGCCCACAATAGAAGCATTTTTTACAAAAGGAAAACATTTGGAAAAAGGTTATTCTAATTAATTTTTGCCAAAATATTAATATTTAAATAATTGTTTTTTATCATAATATCCTTAAAACAATTGTATACATGTATTCTAATCTAAGTGACACTAAATACCATGAAAATTATACATTTATGAGCTTTTTTAAAATCATGGTTCGGAACGTAGTCGGATACCTTAATGTTATATTTATTTAAAATGTCATATATAAAAAAAATTCTTCAAAAAGATTTTTTTTTAAATTAAGGAAAAAAAAATCTTATTTAATGCATATAATTTTTAATTAAAATGCATTTTCTATACATATGTACTGTTGTTTCTGTAAAGAGCAAAAGTTGGCAACAACGAAGCGCGTGTACTGATTAACTGGAAACACAAGATAGCTTTTATTGTGTGACTATGACGTCACATCGGTCGTGGATTTCATGATCAGCGTGTCACGAGTTCGAGCGTAGTACCGCTAAAGACCCACCGTGTAGAGGGGCTGATGCAAATTATATATGTCGGGGTCAAACGTCCTCCCGTTGGTGTGGTGTGTAAACAAGGAGAGGAGGGCACCAGCTCAGGGATCTTCCTCGTCACTTGGCCATGGTTAAAAATTGCGAGGTCCTTCGTCAAAAGCCCTCGTGCAGCTAAATAAGGTGACGTAAATATTCCCTCACTCACTCATGACGTCCCATGAGTTTTTGAACTGATTGGCTAGAATCACATGGTTATCATTTTCATGTGACTATGACGTCACATGAATAGAGCCCATCGTATCTGATTATTTTTCAAATGCCTGCTTTTACCAAAAATGAACTAAATTATAAAAAATAATATCTCTAGCTGGAGTAAATTAAAATTCGAACAAAAATGAGCAATATTTTATAAATCGATTGATGCATTATACTAATTTATGCGTAATAATGAATTCAAGAAAGAACTGAAATTGAATCAAAAGTTATAATCAAATTGTTATAAGTTGCTTATGATAGTGTGTTATGGAGACGCCATGTTTATCTCTAGGACTTCTTCATTGTTTGGCTTTCCTTTTGGCGTATTTTCGGGTCAAATGATTCTTCCACGCTCTTATAATTTTTGCACAAGACTACAGACTTGGCGAAAATTATTGGCTGAGTTTTGGAAAGTAGTAACATTACAATGGAAACGTAATTGCAATGCTTTGCTTTGTGTATTCAGAGCAAGCAAAATAAATTCGGTAGTTTGACGTACGAAATATATTGTTTTAAATTTTTTACTAAAATTTGAATTTCCTTTTAAAATTTTATGTAAACCATATGATTGTTCTAAAAACATGAATATGTATATTTAAGAACATGTCCTTTTAATGGCTAAAGCTGTTCCTGGAAAAATTTGAATAAAACTTTTTATTCCATTTAAAAATAATACTCCTAGAGCTACAACAATTGATAACTGGGTCTATTCAAATCTTCCTTTCAAAAGAGTTTAATTTCGCGGGTGAAGAAATTTGAATGTTTACCATAAGACTGACAATGACGATTAAATTCTCGATTTCCTTTTTAAATTTTTCATGAATCCCTTTCAACGATAGATTATCCATTATTTCTCCTTACAATAGCTCTGCGTGTTGTCACACCTGGATTATTTGTTGTAGCAAATGTTTTTCCTGAAAAATCCGCACGCGCTGCTTTAATTCGAAATGGTAATTGCTTTGCATCAAATAATTTTCCTGTTCATTCCGGAAACAGGGAGTTTTATCAATAAGATCTTCCTCGTATTCTGAATTCTAAAGCGGGGGATATCTGTTTTGAACTAGGATTACGTTCGAAGTTTCAAACACAGCAAATAAATTTTTTCACTGTTTTCCTGACTGTCGAATGAATTAAAATTTGATTGCATCAAAATTGTACTTGGGGTTTCACATTACAATAGTACACTGAAATAAAATTATTGTGGTGGGCTTAAAGGCCGTATCACACGTATATTTTCCATGCAACTTTTTCGTCCAATTTTTGGCCTAATCTGAGGGGGAAGAGTTGCCGTAAGCGAAACGACATGCTCTGACGTAAGCCACGCTCTATCTCCACATTGAAAAATTACTCGCCCATTTCTTTTGCTTCGGAAAACGAAAATCCAAAATTATTTCTTTTATTTCGCTTGCGCTGTTGTTGATGAGCGTAAACAGAAATTGAGCACCATCCTGTTTAAAATATTACACGCCATTAAAATATTATACGCCATTAAAATATTATACACCATTAAAATATTGTACGGCATATCTTATGTGTTAGACGAAACCAAAGCAGCCATCTTGTTTATGACGTGGGCCGCCGAAGAACCCCATTGGCTAGAACTTCAAGCAACTTTTATTTGGAACGATTTTTTGAGCTCACTAGCAAAAAGTTGTTCGAAAGCCGTTGCTATAGCAACTGAGTAAAAATTGCACGAATTGGAAGAAAAATTGCTTGAAACGTGTACGTGTGATACGGCCTTAACGAACAAAACGTTAGACGAGAACCTACAAGAAGTAAAATTTAAAGATTTTTTGTTTTGACGGGTTTAAAATTCCTAATTTAATTCTCCCCGGAACATTGATTATGAAAATGTCTTCATTTTGTTAAAAATGGTGTTTTTCTCTGATCCTGCCGAGAAAGTAATGTCCAGTCATGTTTTTGCGACCGCGGTAGCTTAGTGGTCATAGTCGTGAGCTCGTGACCGGAACTATCAAGTCACGTGTTTGAAATCTTGTGCCATTGAAGACCTTCCGTGTAGAGGAGTTGAAGTACATTAAATCCATCAAGGCTTAAAGTTCTCATGATAGAGTGGTACGGAAATTTGGAGAGGGCCAGCTCCCAGCTCAGAGGGGTGTCATCTGTATCACTTGATCGGGGTTTAGGATTACGAGGTCCATTAGGCCTCTTGTAGTTTTATAGTGCGACGGTAATAAGCATCTATTTTAATCTATCTTATTTCTAAGCTATCTAATTTAGTCACTTATTTCGAACAATCATTTAACAGTGGATAAAAATGATGAGATTCATTGACAATAGATTTCCTGCTGGTTTAATGAGATGTTAATGAATGAAAAGTCAATCGATTCATCCGAATCGTCATATAAAATATATAATAGTTAATGTAACATTTTCTAACAATAACAATTACAAAAATATTTTTTTTGATTAATGCTGCTTAAAAATATCTAAAATGTCAGAAAGTTTAATGAAGATTTTTACAACGTTTACATGCGTTAATATTAGCAATAAGTATAAAAAGTTACTTCACACTATTAAACAATTTATTTTCATTAATTTTTTTTTTATCATATGCAATAAAATAAATAGTTTTTATAGTTAAAATTTTAACTTAAGAGCCAATTATCAATACGCAAGAATGTGTTTGTGTTTTTTTAAATCTGCTAAGTTGTAATAAGTTCATATTCTTCCCTTTAACACTTTCTAGTGGCAGCGGTAACCGAGTGGTCAAGGTATCGGATCGTGGCTGCCCTTGTCACGAGTTCCAGCACAGTACCACTAAAGAACCGCCGTGTAGGGCAGCGATGCACGTTAAATCTGTCGAGCTCTCAAATGTCCCCCCGTTGGTGTGGTGTGGTAGTTAGGAGAGTGACATGCCAGCTCAGGTGTCGTCCACGTCACTTGACCATAGTTCAAAATTACGTGTGTCCGTCGCCAAAAGCCCTCGTGTAGCTGAACAGTACAATGTTAATATTCACTCACTCACTTAACACTTTCTATAAATTATTACAAACACACTAAATACATTTTAAACAGAGATCCTTCAGAGATTTATTATATTTTGCAATAATTAGCCTTTCTAATTAATAACGATGTTTCCAAAAACAATTTTGTCATTTCATTACATACGATTTTCTGTTATGCATTTACGCTTAAATTTACGAAAAATTCCTTTAAGATTCCAATCAATTGTTCATTCTCTCTCTCCATTCTTTTCATTTTTTATGCATGTCTTACTATTTGTTCAAATTTAGAACTTTCTCTTACGCATTATTAAATACATTTAATAATATAAAGTGAAACAATTTGAGTCCCTCTTAAATTACTTGTCATCCGATATTTACAGTTCCAGTAATTCGAATTATTTCGCTTGTATTAATTAACCGAAAGTAAAGTTTATTTAAAAATTATATATTTATGATCATCGTTAGTAATTCTTGGAAAATTTACAACAAAATATAACAGACTTTACTTTCTAAATTTAAGGTTATAAATATTCGTTCATTAATTCCAATAACTCATATCGATATTCTTCAACATGCAACTTTTATTACAAACTTTTGATATTTTTATACTAATTAAGAGGACACGGTTTAATTTATATTAAAAAATTTTTGATTTAATGGCTTAAGAATTTTTTTGGTTGCTCCCTCTGTATATGTATTATGGAAAACAGTTTTTGGTCTCAAAATACCACAAAAAGCTAACCATTCAATTTTTTAAAGAAAAATTTAAAAATTCGTGAATTAAAAATGCTTTTCCTCGTACAATAATTGATTTGCACACATGAAATTTGATTTACAAGTATATCGAGCTATGTTTAACAAAAGTTGATATGGGTTTTGTGAATACATGATTGTTATTGGTTTGAATACTTTTTTGTATAAGTGCTTAATGAAGATTTCTTAAAAATTTATAACTTTTAAATTGTATTTATTTTTTTTATAAAAAGTATTGCTTTTTGATTCAAAAATGCATACCAACTTTTGTTACATGTATTACTAATAATAGTTAGAAAAATATCAAAGCATTTGGCATAATAGAAAAAAAGCATTAATATTTTAAAACAAGATAAATGAGTTATTTTTTCTTTCTCAGATAAATCAGTTTTTAAAATTTTTTTTTTTGCCAAGGGAAAGAAGATAAACGTTATCATAACCCCCGGGGATTCTACCCTTTTTTATCTTTGAAATATTGTGCATTGATGAAAAAAAAAATAAAAACAATTTAGGGCTAAAAAAAATTTGATTTGATTTTTTTTCCAAATTTTATCAATTAAAATATATAGAAAGTGTCCCCCTTTAAAAATTTTTGAAAAAAGCATTTTTTTGGTAAATTTTTATATCTAAACCCAGGGTACTTTTCTTTTTTCATTATATTTCGAGAATTCTTTTTTTAGATAATTAAATATTTTAATCAACACTTATTTATGTATTTTTATAGTAATATACTTGGAATGTTTTTTTTTGCGATGCCTTTTTTAATCAGTAGAATTTTCATTAATATTCCAACTTTTTTATGGGAACTTTTTTATATGTGGGCATGATCTTTTTTCTTTTAAAAAAATGATATTCAGAAATAATTTAACAACCCGGCCGAACTGTAACGATAAATATTTTAATCTGTTTTATTGGGTCGATTTATCATAATTTTATTTTAAATTTACATTCATAATAGAGAAAGAAATCTCTACCCCAAAAATATATATATAGAGAGAGAGAGAGATAATAATATTTATATATTGTGATGTTTTTAAGTAAAGGTAATGTGATATTTAGTAATTTAAATATTTAGTTTATTTAAGTCACAGCTAAATTACAGTATATACATTGAAGTTTTTTAAAAAAATGTTTGGTTTTAATTTGAGTTCAAATTTGTTGTTTGGGAGGGAGGGATTGATCTGTTCTCAGCAGTTTTAAAAGTGTCCCCCCTCGGCCCTCTAGGTCCCCGGATGATAGTGGTCGGCTTTTTATCCTCGAGTTACATCCGAATCGTGGGGCAGTAGGGGTCCTCGTGGAGTCAAAATTGCCGGGGTAATGCCCGAGACAAGACTGTGGTCATTGACTGGGTTCATTGAACGTGGTGATCAATTTTCTACAAAAAGGGCCGATTTACATCTGTGTGATGGGAAACGTTTTATTAATATATAAAGTCCATACGTTCCTGTACTAAATATGTAACAATCTGACATTAGTTATTACTTAACTGTTCATATGAAAAATTGGGGAAAAACATTCTACCGAAGAAATATATAATGGAAAAAAAATTTCGGGTGGTGCCTTTTTTTTAAGGGTTTTTAGTTATACAAAACAAATTTTTTTCTATTTATGAAAATATTTCCTTTTTTGGATACGATTTTTCTTTTCTGGCAGTATGCCCCATATTCTTTGTAATCCCTACATCTATCTATCTATAATATAGACATTAGTACAAAACTTTACATCCTAGTATCTGTCAGGAAATGACCGACAATTTTCAGACTTGATACCCACCCCCTCTCCTCCCTTTTCCACAACAAAACAAATGATTCTATTTTCAAACCAACACATACAACAAAAAAGAAACCGAAACTCGAAAAAACCTACGCGGGGAGGTATTAACCCACCCATCTTCGGCACCGAACACCGATAAGCGTTTTCTGAACAACATCCCATATTTCAACCCCTCCCGATCAAAACACAGATAAAATCGGCCCAAACTTATTCCGCTTCACTCTCCCGACGTGTTTGCAGTGAACAAATCAAAAGGGTAATGATCCGCAACCTCTCCGTCAGGGTCTCGCCATCAGCGACTGACTATACGGCGGCATATACCCGATCTATAGGTCTCGCTCAAAGTCCGATAAACGAAGTTTTGATCACCCTCTCGGGCGCGTGTATCTTAGATCTATGATCCTTTAAGGCTCCAAGAAAATGTTTTCCTCCGCACTTTACGTTAATAGGATGGGGATGATATACACCCCCCTTTCCCCTACTTTGAAGAGTAGGGAAAATTAAAGGAAGCTGGTAAGGCTCAAAGGCTGTGGTTTTAAGGATGTTTTGGCATTGCCATTCATCCAGATATTACTGAGTTGGAAAGCGGTGTTTTTTGAAGCGGATTAATTCGGAGATTCGGATGTACAATTCGGCGCTCTTTGATACGATTGTGTGCGGATTGTTAATATTCCGTTTCTGAGATCGGAACGCGATTTTCGTAAGTTCTGAGCCGTTATTAGACATTCTGGATAGTGCGGCGACTTTTGCTTTAACGTACTCGAGGAATGGGTCTGGACTATAGTAAAATTTAATGAAATTATTTGTTGATCGTGTAAATGTTATAGATATTTCGGAAGATAGTTACGGGAGTCACGCTGGAAATTTTCGTGAGCTTTTGAAGGATTTCGCTAGCTTCAAATGTAATTCTCCATACCTTACGTGGCTAAATTAAATGCGATAGATGATTAATTGGACTATTTGAGATCCAGGATTATGCTTTCGTGAATAGAATAAATCTTCATCGTTTCAAAGCTAGTTAAGTCTTTAAAGAATAATTCCTTAATCTGTAATACGTAGGTTTGTTCATTTTTATTTTTGGAAACGACAGCAATGAAAACACCTTGAGCCTCGATAAATTTAATAGGAATTATACCCTTTGATGCAATGGGTTTCAGTAAATTCCATCAAAGACAATAATGAAGTATAATGGTTATTGGCGTATATTCAGTTATGCCTAGAAACCTTCATATGAGAAATTTGATTTTTAATTAACGTTGAATTCTAAAGCAACACGAGAGCTATTGGTTACGAACCTCGTAATTGTGAACCATGGTTAAGGGACGAGGCGGATATCTCAGTTGCACTCCCACCCTTTTTTAAGATTATCACTCCCCACTAACGGGGTGGCCGCGGTAGCCGAGTGGTATAGGTATCGGATAGCGGCTTGCTTTGTCACGAGTTCGATCCATACCGCCAAAGACCCCCCGTGTAGAGGTGCACGTTAAATCTGTCGAGAGCTGAACCGTCCTCCCGAGGGTGTGGTAGTAGTTAGGAGAGGGGGGTGCCAGCTCAGGTGTCGTCCACGTCACTTGACCATGGTTCAAAATTACGTGATCCGTCGCCAAAAGCCCTCGTGTAGCTGAACAGTGCGACGTTAATATTCAATCAATCAACCCCGCTAACGGGATGACTTTGAGCTACGACAGATTTAACGTGCATTAGTCCCTCTACATGGCTAGACTTGGCACTAGGACTAGAACTCTAAAACTCATGACACCCGGCGCAAAAGTTGGGTCACTATAACAATAGGCTATTGGCCCCCTAAAATGAAGGAGGTGGAAATGAAACGTGTGAGGAAAGGGAATTTTTATTTGAATCAAAGTCGTCAGTTGGCTTACATATCTGACTTACGAATAAGTATTTAATTTAAAAAGGGGAGCTTTTTTAAAAAAAACCTTTTATTTAAAATTTTACAAAAAAAATTTTTTTTTTAATTTTTTAAAATT
>BMAV01001280.1:53552-78338 GCA_019973955.1 Trichonephila inaurata madagascariensis | reverse complement strand
ACGTGCCTATGTGAAAAACGGGGTCACTGGGAATGAAGCGCGTAACTTTTAATCGGCAGTTAAGGGGTTAAAACTCTTAATCAATATCTGTTACAATCAATTCAACATTTTTTTAGTAAATTACACAAAAAATTAATTACATCAGAAATGTAATTACTAAAGCTATGGAAATGGATTCTTTATCCATTTATATAATTAAATAATTTTATTTGTAAAATTTATTAGAAAAAATATTTATCTTCATATATTTTAAAAATATGTTAATTTTCAATTAAATCTTCTTATTACTCAATGTTTATCCAGAACTTAAGTACTACACAAATATAGCCTTCCTTGATATGATAACGAGAAGTTTTATTTACAAAATATCTTAATTCATTTCCTGTCTGAATTATGCACAAGTTAATTCTACTTTATTTCTTATTTTTTTTTCGAAATGAGCAACTTTCATGTGCAAATCTGTTCAATTAATACAAGTTAAAAAAAGAAAAAGAAAAGAAACATTATTTACTGTGACTATTCTGTAAAAAAGCTGAGGAACTTGGTTAATTAATATTTTTGTAGTTCTTAACTTGTTAGATTATTTCATGAAAAAAGTTTATGTGAACTTCTTTTCTTTACAATACTCTATATTAACGTACAGTAAGACCCCGCTTAACGCTGTTTCGCTTAGCGCTATTTCGGTTTAACGCTCTCTTTTTTAAAAAAATTGTGGAATTCCGCGAAATAGCACGCAGCGTTAGGCTTCCCCATACCCGAAGCAGTTTATCTGTGTTGCTTCTTTCCGGTGGTATTATACGAAAGTATTTTTATCGTTTCAAACATTTGTTGATGTTATTGCAAGTATAAATTTATATAATATAACGATTGCTATAGTGACAAATATTATGATTTTTAGTTTGTATCATAGGTGATAATAAAAACACGAAAATAAAGCATAAAAAAAAAAAACATTTCACTAGAGATTTTAGAAGATTAAATACTAGCGAACGTCAATCTAAAATTGGTGATGCATTGAATTTGGCAACTTCAACAATAAGGACCATTCTTAAGAATAAAAAAAAAATACAGTCATCGGTAACTGCAACTACGACAAGCTCTGCAACTAGAATTACCCTTTCTAGAAATAATACAATAGAGGAAATGGAAAAACGACTTTTTATATGGATTGACGACGAAACTGAACGCAAAATGCCATTAAGCTAATCTACCTTCTTGATAAAATGGCAGAAAATCGGAAGTACAGAAGAGACTGAATGATCTGAAATGTAAACATACTGACTTCGAATTTTATTTATTTTTATATGCATATTCGTTTATTATCATTCTATATGTGTAAGAAATAAATTTTTGTTTTATTGTTATAAAAAACATAATTAATAAATTCAATGGTAAAATACCTGACCAATTTTCTACCCATCTTCCCCTGACCCCAATATTTACATGATGAGATAACCTCGTTTAACGCTGTTTCATATTACGCTCTACTTTGATGGAACGTATACCCCGCGTTAAGCGGGGTCTTACTTGTATAGTGCTTACAAAGATTTTACACTATTACCATCTAAAAGAGGTACTGAATATTGTGTTTTACGTTCTAGGAAATGTTTCGAATGTTTGTTGAATTTTCATAATAAGGTATTTTATGGTGAATATCTGTTATTTTCAATTAAATATTACAGAATAATAAAGAGAATGAAAAACTAGATTTTTAAGATACAAAACTAAATTTTTAAGACACAAACAAAAAAGAGTAGAAGAATGTATGCAAAGAATAAGTCTGTAGAACTTGAAATCAATTTATGTTAATTATTATTGCATTATGCTTGGTTATTTCGAATGGTAATGCTTAAATTAACTAAGCATACGTAAGTTTTTGTGTAATTTTGTTGGATTTCAATATACAAAGAGCTCTTTTTTCATGAGAACAACCACCAGCATTCCACTGGAGAACTCTCAAACGTCGCAAATCCTTTAAAGGCTGGTTGGTACTTGAATTCGAATGCATCGCAAAAGATTTTTAGAGAGTGGCAGTCGCCATAGCACAGTAATGGCAAACCAATAGTATGCGTGCCATTGATGGCACGCGACAGAGTATTTTTCGCACGCTAGTGATCAAAAGGATTTGCATTTTATTTCAAAATTTCAAAGTTCATTATGAAGTATTACGAATAAACGCGAGTGATCGGTCGCGGGGCGGAAGGGAGCACACTTGTTCGTTATTGTCTTGTATTAGTTACGTCGTAAACTACATGTTATGATGTAAAATCTGTCTACGCATAGCATAGTCAATTTCACTGACACAACTTTTTTTAAAGTTTATTTGTGTTATATTTACGATTTTTAACTGTTGTTTAACATGGCTAGTTCAGCAAAAGAACAAAAAGTGCAAGATGGTAAGTGTAACAGAGAATTTTTAAATTTGGTGTGCACCGAGAAACATGGCATTATTAGTAAAAGCGACAAAGTGGTGAGTGTTTTATGTTCTGGATTAGTGGTATGCAGAATATCGCCTGTAAAACGGTATTTTGAAACAAATAACCAACACTCTTGTCAAAAAAAGTGAACCACAGCAAAAATAACTGTTTAGAAACCGTTTGGCAGATAACTCCCATTCAGCCTGTATTCTACAAAAAGTAACATCTTACAATGCTAATATAAGTTATTTGTCATCCAATCTGCAACAACAGAAGTCACACTAATGTTACTTTAATTTGAATTACATGTATAACTAAAACATTTATAGCTATAAAGTGCAAGAGGTATTTTTTCGTAGTAAATAAAGTTTTGTGTTGTTAGTACTTAGTTTTGCTACTTTTCCAATAATTACAAGTCAGAATTATTTGACGACACGTCTATAACTAATTAAACACTTCTTTAGAAAAAATGGCACGTTGATCCATAAAGGTTCGCCACCCCTGCTATAGCAGATTTAGCATTACCCAGGGTGCACCACGAGGAGGCCTGCTACGTTACACCCCAAGAGGTACGGACATTCTCCAAAGGTCTAATAGAGACTTGCCTCTTCACTCAGCAAAACTTGAAATCAATAGGATTTTTAAAAAATGCTTTCGGGAGATGCCGCTACCAGTGCTGCCAAAAATAAATCATGGAGGGTGCTAATAAAACCTAACTGTGTCTCGGACTCTCTTCGTGCTGCTGCTGTGGCTGAGTTTAGATTATTGACTGGACATGACTGCCTTTGGGCTAATTTGTATCGTTTTAATATGGCTGACTCCCCCTTTTGTGTTTTGTGTGCTTCTGGACTAGTCATGGACGTCTCTCATCTAGACGTGTGCTCTGCACTTAAGGTATCCGACTACCTTAAAATCATGATTTTTTTCAAAAATTGACGAATTTGTTGTATTATTTTATTTTATAGACCATCTTATTAGCTTAATAAAAATACCAAGCTTTTTGTTTTCCATTCACTAGAGCTAAAACTACAAGTGTTTTAACTAAAGAAGATGCCATAACTTTACACAAGATGTCAAACTTTAAAATGCGTTTTACTCGAAATGTGTTTTTTTTCTCGAAAAACTCAAACGCGGACAGCGCGATTGCTCAAAAGGTTTTGAAGAAATAATTTAATGAAACTTTTTGTAAATGTTTTGTATAACAGTAGAAGTATTTTGTTCTTCAGGTTTATCAATCACTGTATTATTTCAAAATATACAGTCTTTTATGTGAATATAATCACTGATTTTTTAAGCAATTTCATATAGTCACTAAGATAGAGGTCTCTAGTATTTGTAAAAATTATAAAATATCTATTATCCTGAAAGTCATTTCAAACATGAATAACAAAGTAACACACTAAAATTGAAAAATTGAGAATTTGTTCGAAAATTTTTTGTACAGGCCTCGTTTATGTAAATTTTTGTACATTTTTACCAGTTTTTTTCCCATTTTAATAATAATAAATTTTCTTTCTGTTTTCAGTTTTATGATTTTTTGCTAAAAAAAATACTAAATAAACCTAAGAATCACAAAAAAATCCTCATATCTTCATTTTTTCAAAAAAAAGTTGTCGCAAGTAGTCGGATACCTTAAGAGTTTGGACTGTATTGTGAAGAAATATTGGAGATCTCGTTGCCTAATGACCTGATGGTAAATGGCCTGGTATTTGATAAATAATAAAAAATATACAGAGTGTTACCGAATTCAACCGACAAATGCAGAGGGGTGAAAGAAAACAGCATGGGGATGCCAAATGAACATAGAACAGGGAGTCGAAAACCCCGTTTAGTCGGTGAAAATCCCGATAATATTAACCGTCGTGATAACGATCAGCCAAACAAGGCCAGTCACCAAACGAATGCAGGGATTTGGAGTGCCGTGGTAGGGTTAAAGAAACTTGCACATCTCCCTGATGATTTCTCACTCATCAAAGAAGAATAAAAGCAATAGTACCTGTCACTGAGCATCAGAACGTGTGGTTCGTGCACGAGAGTGCAGCAGCACAATTTTCAATTGCTGTGCTTAACCACCTCCATGATATATATTCCGGGAGGTGGATTGAACGCTGCAGACCTATTGCTTGGCCTCCACAGTCCCCGGAGCCCAATCCCTTGGATTTATTTGTTTGGGGCCATCTCTGATATCGCTTGCGTATAAGATGCCGGTGGATACAGTGGAGTATCTCACTGCACGGATCTTCGTGGCTTCAGATGACATAGCCAGCACATCGTATTTGCTAGAACGCATCCACCAATCATTCGTCCCCCTCAGGGGGCTCACCTTCTTTAGGTATGTACGGGTGTCACAATCCCGAGGTACCCTAGTGATCTTTTCCTTTTCCCAAGGGGTTTACTATCTTGGGTAAACACGGGTGTCACGACCCCGGGGTACCCCAGTGATCCTTCTCTATTTTCGACCCTCCATCTTGTCATCCAATTTCTTCTTTTCCCATCCAGACCACAGACCTATGAATGTTTGGTGCAGTATAGCCAAAACTGGCTCTTGCGCCATAAAACACCAAACTCAACTCAACTCAACCCAATCCTTCGTCCGTCGATGTTGGCTGAGTTACGACCTACGCGTTCTCAACTTCGAAAGATTCCTATGATAATCACTTGCCGTTGCATTTGTGTTGTTAACATACTTTACGTCTAATAAACGCATTTCTGATATTTTATTGCCCCTTTTCAATTCACTTAACATAACGCCTTTCATAATTGTGTTTTGCGAATTGCTCTAACTAAACGTGGTTTGCGATCCCATGCTCTACGGTGATTTTTCGTCCCCATGCTCCCTATCACCCCTGTAAATTTGTCAGTTAAATTCGGCAACTTCCTGTATATCAACTAAATTTCAAAGGGAACGAAACATAGATAAAATAAGAATACACAAATTTCTAAATAAGCAATTTATAATCAGATTTAAACTTTTTCAATATAACAAAGCAAAGATTACAAAAGTTTTTAATGACCAAATCAAAATTAAATGTTATTATGTACTAACAATACAGACTTCACTACAATTGTGAAAAATTTAAAACCATTAAAAAAAAAAATTTTTTAAAAAAAAAAAAAAAAAAAAAAAAAATAGAAAGAAAGAAAAAAAAAAAATTCTTATTTGAAAAAGAATTTCTAGTGGACAAATAAGTGTCCTCTCATACGAGATTAAGAAAAGGGCCCTTAAAGGATTATCGAGGATTTAATAAAAAAAGTCTGCAAAAAGGAAAAAAAAAGTTATCAAATAAATCAAGTAAAGGCAAATTTTCTTAAAAAAAAAAATAAGGTTTTCATAGAATTATTCAATAATATTAGACAATTTATAAATTACAAATTTACTGAAGAAACAATTACTAGATTAAACACTTAGAAATTTAAACATTTGAGTAATGGATAAGTTAATTATTTAAAAGAAAAGAAAAAATAGCATTTCCCCGTTTCACTTCAATGGTAGCGAAACAAATATTGAGTAATATATACCATTAATTTTTTGAATAGAAAAAAACTCTTGAATTACTGTTGCAGTATTTTTTAGTATCAGCATTCCCATTACAGGTAACATTTATAATAACTATATATATATACGATGTCACACTTGAAATGATTCAGAGCAGATCTAAAAAGATTCCGTAAGCAACAGAAAGGCTCTATGAATATTTTAGATAATTTTCTTCCATTACGCTGGGTTATTATTATATGAATGAAACGGAAGTCTTCTTTGGTTGGACGAGGATCTCTAGGGAACGGCTGCAGAAGGTGCAGAAGAAAAACACAGTTTCTTGGTGTTATTTATATTGACTTAGTATAGTGCAAAGCAACAAAGTATGTTGTAATGTGAAAGATTGATAGATATCGCGTCTGCAACAGGTGAAGGTAGTAAATAAAATACATAATGCAAATACTTAAATGTATTTCTTATACATACGAGCTTTATGTATCCAAGATATGTTAAAGCAAATGAAACAAATGGCTACAAAAATATAAAAGAGATGATTTGTGCATGCATTTAGGGTAAACATTATTTTCTTTTAAGTACTCATATCTAATTAAATGTTGATACGTTTCATTTTAATTATCAGTATATTTTCTTTTCAATTCCGACTATTAGTTCACAATCTCTCTATATCTTGTTCAAACTTTCAATCGTTAATAAAATACATTTTATATAAAGCGCTCAATTGAGCTGGAATTTTATATACACTATTATTTTGGATGAGAATACGGTAATTTAGTTACAATCAATAAAAATTACTTGATTAAAACTAATTACTTAAAGAATTACAGATACAGCAACGTTGGCATCATTTTTGGCGAATTGCGTCAACACTCTAAAATGTTTTTTCAAATCCTACTCTATTAGCTCAAACTCTCTATATATTTATTTATTTATTTATCTTGGTGGAATTTTCAATCGTTGATAAAATACATTTTAAAGCGTTCAATTGAGCTGAAATTTTATATACATGATTATTTTGGATGACAACACAATAATTTAATTATAATTAATAAAAGTTAATTGATTAAAACTAATTAGTTAAAGAATTACAAATACAGCTACGATGGCATCATTTTTGGTGACCCTTTTGACGACTTGTATCAAAACTTGAAAAGATTTTTTTCTCACGTTTTAAAGCCTTCTGTTGAAATGAAATTTTATATACACGATTGTTTTGGATGGCAATACGATACTTTCATGATAATTTAAAAAAAAAAATTAATTACCACTTAGTGTTGTGATTCTGTGTCCTAAGTATATACATATTTATATTAATTGTAACTATTTAATAAAAAGTAGCTAAAATAAAATTTTTCTTTGTTGATCTAAGTAGGAATTGACTTTAATTTTTTTAAGTATTATTTGTCTTGTATATTGTCAATAATGGTGTAAGTTTTGTGAAATTAATGTCAGAAATTTTAAAAGAAGCGTTTGTATTTTCATGAGTACTAGCACTATTTTAACGAAAATTCATAAAACATAAAAAATAGCTTTTTGGATACTCTTTAAATGTGATAAGTTATTTATAGTTTTTTTTTTCAATAAGGGGAAATCGAAGACTTTTATTTTTCAAATTGTCTAAACATATTAGGAAATAAACTACAAATGTATAATAAAACACAATACTTTCATTCACACATATGATGTTTAAACAATTTGAAGATCACGCTGTTTTTGGAGCTTCTAAACTACTGACACCATTGATGAAGCCTATTGGACATGATTATAAATTGTAAAGTATACTATTAACATTCTAAATTTTTAATTAAATTGGAGAAACAAAATAACTTTTCAGATGACAAGTAAAAATATGCTAGTTTGTGAAGTATAATTTTCTTGTCTTAATTGTTCTAAACTTATAATTTTTGATGAATTCAATTAATTTTTATCTACTTATTGAATATTCTTAAATTGTAAAAAAAGGAAACTAAAATAAACTTGAACCAATAATTGGATAACAACACAAAAACGTATATGCAAGCTGATTATAATTATAGTTCCTCTTTCAAAATGCTGTAAAAAAAAGAATCTCTTGTCAGAATAACTTGAAATTTGAACGGATTAAACTTAAAGAATGGGGAAATGGCATGTCATAAGAAAAAAGTTCCAAAGTTTATCAACAAATGGTGCTGTAAGATGCAAGATGGCATTCCTCCGTACATTGCAAAGTCAGTGATGCAACTGCTCAAGAGACATTTCGAAAATGATATACTGACCAACCATCATTTCACAACAGCCAGGCTGTTAAGGTCACGGGACTCTTATAACTTTTGGCTGTGAGATTATATTGAAAATGTTATGTTCAGTGGTCTGATTTGCAAATTTAGCTGACTTGTGTGTGTGTGTGAAAAGGTAAGGTTACACATCTTTCTGAGACACTCCGCTCTGTTGTTTATTGGTTTCATCTTGAGAAGGAAACTGGTGGACACAGCATGTTAAACACGTATTGCGCAAGTCTAGTGGTAATTAAAAGGCATTTTCATTGTTGCCTTTTATGCGGATTTGGCTCATGGATGATGAAAAAGCAATTTTTCCCATCCAATGGGGTTATGATCTTGCCGTGGTGGATGAGTTTTTCACTAACACTGCCACAACTGCTGAATAAATTGGAAATCATTTTTTCCGTCAAAAAACACTTAGAGGCACATTGAACAATACAGCCGGTTGAACGTCTCTCATGCCAAAGCCGTCGTAATACGATTCAAAATATCTCTTGCAGTTGAATCCATTTTCATTTTGGCCCGTTACAGCGCCATCTATAGAGACACATTTAGAATTTTTTTCTTATGCCATACCATTTTTCTTTTCTTTAAGTGAATTGAGCTCAAATTCAAAATCCCTCTGACAAATGGTTCGTTTTTTACTGCATTTTGAAAGTGAAACCTAAATTATAAGCACCTTACATATAATACTGTGTCTAAATACGCTGTCCCTGAATGTAGTGTCTGATACTGCCACAACCAGTAAAATAAAGATATTCCATCTTTTTAAATAAGTGTAAATGCTGTGTTTACTTCTGTGAAAGCTTCCTTCACGTAGTCTATTCGACAGAAGTACTGCTTTTCTCATTGTTTCCACGTGTTGCTTCGCAATGCGATGTAAATTAAAGTCAAATTAAACTCTTAACGGCAGCCTGCTTATATATCCGTCTCCCTCAACTGGTGCGTTGAGTGCCAGGACGTATATATTCGTCCTACCGAAATACGACTCTTTTCCTTGGGCTGCTATCATTAAATCGATTCCGAAAAGCCTTGGAATGCAATAAAATGACCTTGGCAGTGTTTGGGAACAGATGCGTTGAGTGCCCCGTACGTATATATACGTCCAACCGAAATACAACTCTTTTACTTGTGTTGCCATCGGTTGAATTATTGTGAAGGAAAGCAATAAAATGATCTTGACAGTATTTGGGAAAGATTTATTAATAGCAACGAAAATTTTTTATATTTGTACCTTTACTTCCCTTCCTCCAATAGATTGCATTCTTGCAACTATGTGAAAAACGGTGGCCTAAAGGAGAGAATCGCGTAACTTTTTATCAGGGTTCTTGAATCTCTAAAAGTACTTTGTTTAAAACAAGTAATATAAAAAAAAGTTTTTTTATAAGTTAATTCCTAATTAGATCAATAACGAAAACTTTTATTTTAGCTACTTTTTATTAAATAGTTACAATTAATATAAATACGTATATACATAGGACAGAGTCACAACATTAAGTGGTAATTAATTTTCAGTAATTACCATTAAAGTATCGTATTATACAAAACAATCGTGTATATAAAATTTCAGTTCAAATGAATGTTTAAAAAGATGAGAAAAAAAATCTTTTAAAGTTTTAACCCAAGTCACTAAAAATGAAACCAACGTGGCTGTATCTGTAATTCTTCAAATAATTAGTTTCAGTCAATTAATTTTAATTAATTAAAATTAAATAATCGTATTTTTACCCAAAACAATAGTGTATAGAAAATTGCAGCTCAAACGATCTCTCTAAAATGTGAGAAAAAAACCTTTTCGTGTTTTGACACAAGTCGCCAAAAACGATGCCAAAGAGGCTGTATTTTTCATTCTTTGAATAATTAGTTTTAATCAATTAATTTTATTAATTATAATTACATTACTGCATTGTCATTCAAAATAATCATGTAAATAGAATTTCAGCTCAATTGAGCACTTTAAAATGTATTTTATTAACGATTCAAAATTTCACGAAGATAAATAAATAAATAAATATATAGAGAGTGTGAGCTAATAGTAGGAATTGAAAAATTAATTTCAAAAATGAATGTTAAAAATTTTGTTATAAGATAAGAGAAGAACTTTTTTATTTCCTACTCTTTTGGGACAATTTTTATTGATTTTAAAAAACGGGTATAGAGTCTAAAATTCAGGAGGAAAATTATACACATTCCTGGGAATCAGCATCCTGTTTATTGATTGAAAATCGTTCTGCCTCTGTCTGGAAAGTTAATAAACAAATTATTTAAAATTAACCTTCTCTGCGTCGGCTAGCGCTTGAAGGTCTATAATAAATAGCCAGTGGTCCCAACTACATGAAATTCACTCAATCTATACATTTCAATAAAATATTCTTAATTAAAAAGCTAAATATGTTTCCTTTCAAGTTTATACATTCCTTTCATAATAATATTTTTTAATGAAATATGTGTGAATGAGCTATATATTACTACAAAAAAAAAATATATCGAGATCTTTTCTTTTTTACATTTAATATGCTTTAGGTATTCAGTGAGCTCTATAAACATTTATGAAGCAGAAAGAAGAAAGTTGCAGCATCCGCTAGCATGTATATATTTTATTATGAATGAACTATAAAGCAAAAAATAGTGAAGGAAACAAAATAATATAAGACCTCTCCATTGTACAGCAAATTTTTTTATACTTGTTTATTAAGAAAAGAGAAAATAATATTCGAGGAAGTTTTCAAAATACTTTTTCCGAAACATTTATTTTTGAGAAAAAATTGTGTGAATGAATTTTAGTCAAATCATTCGTAACAGGAACGATAGTAACAATTCTATTTTATCAACAAAAATTGACATAAAACTAAATTTGTATATTTTAAACTATTGTTTTCTTGTATGGACTACGTAAAAAACGTGGTCTTATTCTGTAGTAATTAATCCAATCAATACAAATAGAGTGTAAATGATTTAGTATACTGCGATTTCATGGTATAAATCAGCTGTCATATAACATAAGAGGGTACTTACGTATTATCGCAACAATCGCCATCGTTCAAGATAACTCGCCAAGTTGACAACCCCAATCTCGCATGCGTCATATGCGTTGAATTGGCAGTCATGTGCTTCGTTTAATAGAATGTCACCAATCGGTTGCGATAATACGTAAATACCCAATAGAATAATTCCTTTGCCCCATGTATTATGTTAAAGAAAATCATCTATAGATAAAATAAGGAATCACGGACTTTGGCCGTATTTAAATGACTGATTAGTTTTAACATGCTGCACAAAAAAGAATTCTCTCGTCTAAGGATAGAATTAAATTACAATTTTCTTCCCTTCTGTGATTGGCGTCTTTCGCTTTACTGGAAAAAGATTTGCTTTATCAGCCAGTCTACCATTATATCCCTGATCCCGTTACTCAGTTATAAACTGAAGAATTTTAAGCTGCAAAATTTAATTTTTCTCTCATCTCATTAAAATTTTTCTAATTACTGTGAATATTACTTCATAAATAAATGTTAATATCATATGACCAAATCGCAAGAAATCATGCAATCGGCAGATAACATTTTCTTGACATTTTTTGCTATGTCAGTTTGGCAACAATTCTAATTTTTTTTTTAAAAAAAAAATTCTAATGATTTTTGTAAAAAGTGGTTGCTACAACTCAGGAAGAAAGTAATATAATATTTATAATGTAACTTTTACTTATATATACGATAAACACCCTTAAAATATTATGTCGATATTGGTACTAACAAATTATGCATTGACAAATTTCTCCTGACTAAAAGATATCGCCAATTCAAAAAGTATTGCAAAATTCTCTTTCGTTGTTATTATTAATGTGTTTGAACGTTCGCGGGAACGGTTTTAATTATTGGCTTCATATCGCGGGGTTTCGCAACATCTTTTGATTTAACGAAATTGGCCTACATGTCGCAGAGAAATGACGAAATTAGGAATTTCATCAAATCCTTAAGGAATATGATCACTTGACGGGAGCTGTTAAAATAAAGTCTCTCTCCAAGGTCATTTTCCTGATGAATGTAAGTGATTTCCTCAAATACCTGAACTGTTTCAGTGAAATGATGGACTAGTCAGGATTTGCATTGGTAAAATGCTGTCCGGGGGTGGGAGACACCTGGGGGGTTGAGTCCTTGTACTTCCTAACTATACAAGTAGTACTTCCATCCCCTAAATATCAATCCCATATCTTTAAAAAAAATGGCACCATAGGATTAACATAGGGATTGATATTTTAGTGTGAAGTAACCGAGAGGAAAGATGTTCCACATCAAAAATACCAGCCTAATTTTCTAATTATTTGTTAATTAGTTTCGAATAAATAATTTGTATTTCATTAACTATTGTTGTATTACTTACTTCTACGTTTAATAATACCCCTTATTTAATAAATAAACACTTTTAAACTCTTGACAATATAAATTTCATCATTTCACTGAAATAAATCAGGGATTTTTTCAAATCCCTTACTTTTATCACAGGGAAATGAACTTGAAGAGACGTTATTTTAACATCTCCCATCAATTGATCATCTCCTTTAGGAATTTGATAAAATTTTTAATTTCATCATTTTCTTGCGACACAGACATACGTAAGCACCTCAACATCTCAAGCTTACGGAGATTCTACATATAAATATGTATTTTCTATAAGCTTGTAGTTGAAATTTATGTATATTTCCATCCATTTAACTTCTCAAAGGCTTTGTAATCGCTAATACAAAAAAAAATCAATTTTAATAAGAATAACTCCAAAAGTAGTTTCAGTGTTAGTATAAGAATTTGTTTTAAATAACCCACAGTTTATTAATATCACGATAAAATAAATATAAATTTAATGGGACTAAGAAATGTGGTAGCCAAATGATGGAACTTAGGACTTAGTGCATATGGATACAAGTTCGAATCGTTTCAATCGAAACAAAAAAAATCACCATTGTGTTGGAGCCTTAGCAAGTTATATTTTCATAACTCGAAGTCATCTCAATGGGAAGTGGACTTCTTGTTCAGATGTCGCTCTTGTCTTTTCGTTTTGGCTTAAAATTACAAGGCATATTAGCTGAGTAAAGCAGATTTTCGAGGTGAACTGAAAAAAAAAGTAACCGTAAAATGTCCTAACGAGATTGAAAATTTACAAAGAAAATGTTTTACTAAAATCACAAAATGCTGTTTTCATTAAAAGTTTCTTCCAATATTACAAAACGTATGTATTAAATTTCATGTGTATTTAATTTCGTTCTGCAATTTTTAAGTTTTTTTATAATCTTTTTATGTGATTGTTTTAAGTTTATTAATAATCTTTGAGTAAAACCCTAAGACACTTACTGGTTAAAGTGTAGTATAAGGGGGGGGGGGGACGGGGGGGCATGTTTTTTTTTTGGCGACTAAAAGTGGTCGCCAAGGTACTTTATTCGGAATTATTAATTATTTATTTTAGAATGAATTCGTTGTGACATTTAGATAAAAATCGCCAAATCCGAAGAAAAATCACCAAATCCAAAGTGGTTCTCCTATGCTACACTTGAGCCACACTTACTTATTATCGCAACCTACTGGTGACATTATATGAAACGAAGCATATGATTGCCAATTCAGAACAAACGACGCTTGCAAAATTGGAGTTACCAACTTGGCAATTTATCTTCAACGTTGGCAATTGTTGTGATAATACGTAAGGACCAACCCTAGTTTTGTCTATACCTTTGACAAGGAGGAACAATTGAGCCACACACAAATTGCTCTAACAGCTTTTTTTCTTTATTGGGCTTGATTCCAATATGAAGGGCTATAATAGGGTTCATCCTAGCCTTTCTGCATAAATGAAGCATTAGGTGAAATCTTAGCTTAATCCACGCCTTGATGGCAGAAAAGTCACCGAAGGTGCTTTTTTTGTATTGGACAAAGAGGTTTAATCATGAATTTAATTCGCCAAGTATGCGATAAATAATGGTGTGGATGACAAAATGGAATCCTATCAAAACGCTGCATTCATAGATGAATAATAATGTTTCTTATTAGTCTTTTCCTTACATCATTTCAAATTTAAGATAATTTTGAAAATTTTATATACTTTTGTACTTCAGTATTGTATACCGTTGACCAATTTTGCCAAATCAAAAGACGTCGCCAAATGTCACTATATACAGACAACAATAGAAACCCTTCCCACGCACGTTCATGTACACATTTGGTGACATCTATTGAACTGACGATGCCTTTATTTCGGCTAAATTGATCAACGATATAATACGAAAGTACCTTTACTTTGATAAAAAATACATTTGATTAATTTATTTATATTTGTTCACATTGTGGCTTATAAATAGAAAAAGAATGCTTTTTTAATAAAAGAAGATAATAAAATTCTAATATAGTTCGGTACTTACACATATCATACTGACGACCAATTTTGCCAAACGAAAAGACCTTGCCAATTCACAAAATGTTGCCAAACGCTGTCATCGTTATTATTACTATAGTGGAACGTGCGAG
Source organism: Trichonephila inaurata madagascariensis (assembly GCA_019973955.1). NCBI lineage: Eukaryota > Metazoa > Arthropoda > Arachnida > Araneae > Nephilidae > Trichonephila > Trichonephila inaurata. Next base: position 63,658 of record BMAV01001280.1, on the reverse strand, counting down.
GGAATGGGTTTGCACTATTGGCTGCATGTCGTGGCTTTCGGCGAAGTCTTTTAATTTGACGAAATTGGTCGAAGGCATAATACGCAAGTGTCTTTAGTTCCCACCTTTAGCGAGAGAAAAATGCGTTTTCGATCTAAAAGCTGAGTTTTTTTATTGCATTTATATTCAATATGATGATAATAGTTCACCAAGCTGGCGATAAATAAAAGTATGTACTAAAGTAAGATCCCTACAAGGTTCTTTCTAGGATAGGATTATTGAGGGGAGAAATCAGAAAATTAGGTACTTTTCCTTTAGCTGGGCATTAAACAAACACCACCAATTATAAAAGTTTATTAAATGTAATAAATTATTTAATTTTAATTCTATATTAATAATTAACAAATTAATCATATACTTAACCTCAAGAGAGAGAGAGAGAGAGGTAGATATGTATACATAAAAGCATTATTTTTCTAACAAGACAAAAACCAGATCTGATACACTCACCATTATCAAGTTTTATAGGTTGGCGATTGAAAGAGATAGCCAGGATTCGAAAAACAATCTGAGTTTTATATTTTTTGCTAAAAAAATTCTTAAAATATAAAATCTTTAACTTATTAAGAAGCAAAAGAAATTGTATGTAATTGAATATAGTTTAGCACACACAATGCTTAACTTTCGAAAAAACTTTTTTCTAAGTGATAAGGCATATCAATTCTACCATTTTTTTTATATCTACTCTTTTAATGTGCTTTACTTTGTATACAGGGTGTATATCAGTACACAGTGGTTACAAACTTTCAGGACGGATAGAGTACATCTAAACCAAGGATTGCGAACCAGTGGCACGCGACACAATATTTTTGGCACGCCAATGCTCAAACTGATTTGCATTTTCAAAATTCACTATGAAGTATTAAAAACAAACGCGAGTGTTCGGTCGCGGGGCTGCGGGGAGCACACTTGTTTGTCTTGCCTTAGTTACGTCGTAGACTACCACTGCTTATGATGTAAAGTTTGTCTACGCATAGCATTGTCAATTTCATTGACATAACTGTATTTTAAAGTTTATCTGTGTTACATTTACGATTTTTAATTATTATTCAACATGGATAGAGTTCAGAAAAAGAACAAAAAGATCAAGATAGTAAGTGTGACTGAGAATTTCAAATTTCGTTTACCGAGAAACATGGCATTATATAGTAGCAAAAGAGAAAAAGCAGTGTGTGTTTTATATTCTAGAACAGTGGTATTCAGAACATCGTCTGTAAAATGGTATTTTGAAATAAATCACAAACCCTCTTGTCAAAAAAGCTGAACCACAGCAAAAGTAATTAATTGCTTAGAAATCGTTTGGCAGAGATGAATCAAATTCAGCATGTATTCTACAAAAAATATAACATCTTACAATGCTAATATAAGTTACTTGTTATGTAATCTGCAACAACAGAAGTCACACTAATGTTACTACAATTTGAATTACACTAAACAGTGCAAAAGGTATATTTTCGTAGCAAATAAAGTTTTGTGTTGTAAGTATTTTATTATTTCTTCATTAATCACAAGTCAAAACTATTTGACGGACGGCAAATCCATACCTCATTAAATACTTTTTTTGGAAAAAATGGCACGTTGATCCATAAAGGTTCGCCACCCCTGATCTAGACAATGGGAAACCTTACAGCAATGCATAGTCAGAAAGGCTGTCCTGGTGTGGTAATGACGACACATAGCACTAGAAAGACAGAGCACGAATAAGAGTAGAAAACATGTTTACTGTTCTGAGTACAACAAAGATGTTGGGAAGTCTTTACCAGGTATAAGCTATTGATGTCTCTACGTAAGGCGTCTCAGGGGTGTTAAATATCTCTAGAGAGCTGAAAATATAAACAATTTTCAAACAGGTATAATTATTTTAAATTTAAATTGAATAATTCGAATCTTTTACACGTCATTTATAAAGAAATAGGGCTTCAGAAAAGTATAAAATGTTTAAATTATAATCATAATTTTAAAAATTATAAGCATATGAAAATAAGAAACTTTTCTATAAGAAATATTTATTAAGTTTTACGTTGCGCATGCTATTTTCTAAAATAGTAGCTTTAATTATACTGGCTATGAGTTGATTTATAAAGTTAAATGCGTGTGTGTATCCTTAATAGACTGTAGTAATATTATATTAGTAGAATAATAAATTATATTTTTTAAAAATAAAATTACATTTTTTAAAAATAAAATTACATTTTCAAAATTTTTTCTTAAAAAATTTCAATATTTCTCAAATATTTTGAAATACACAAAATATATATTATTCTTAAATGATGTAAGGTTTAAAGAGTATGATACATTTTATAATTCTATAAAGTTTTATACATCAGAGGCTACTATTTTAGAAAATAACAAGTGCAACGCAAAAATTACTTAATATTTATTACAGAATTTTCATATGCTTATAATTTTTAAAATTATGATTATATTTCAAACATTTTGTACTTTTTGGAAGTCACAATTCCTTGTAAAAAATGTGTAAAACATTCGAATTATTTAATTTAAATTTAAAAGAATTATACCTGTTTGAAAATTATTTAAATTTTCACCCCCCGAGAAAAAATTAACTCCCCTGAGACCTCGTAAGCTGAAACATCAGATGACGGTGCATGTACTCATGCGGTGTGTTCTGCCACGGTCACCATGAAGCTTCATTTCACCTTGCAACAAAGTGGTAGTAGAATTGAACGAACGCTGAGCTCACTGATATACATCTGGCATTCGGTGACAATGAATTAGCTCACAGCGATTATACACTCAGAGTTACTCCAGGAAGGAAAGTTTGACCCACCCCATCTTTGCACGCTTGCACCAGAGAGACAGCGAATCCTTCTTCATGAAACGCAGGAATGCCAGTGAAGAGTAAGGGAGCCAAATATTAAGGAGACTGTGCTGGATCTGGTATAAAACAATTTCAGCTCCAGTATGCGAGTTATCGCCAAGTCATGTCAGGTTTCAATGCGCCAGGAATGTGACGCCTGCATCGCGGCCCGTGTCATAATTTCAAACACCTGCATTGATGACGATCATTGTCCTTTTAACACTCCTTTTCATTAGTTTTTGCTGAACTAAAGGTAACACAAGAAAGACAGGACGCCAATAAGAGGAGAAAATATATGTTTTCTCCTCTTATTCGTCTCCTGTCATTCTTATGATTTGTGTCCTTACTGCCGCGCCAGGAAAGCATTTCCAACCATGCATTTCTGTGTGATTCCTAGTCATCTAGGTATGTTCTATCTGTCCTGAACGTTTATAACCAATGTACTGATATACCCTGCATTTTACGCAGTGTCTAAATGTAAAGACGCTGATGCATGTTACATTTGCCGGGAATTAAACAACTCCCCACGTTGGCATGGTGCAGAAATTTGGAGAGTTAGGTACTTGCTTAGGTCCCCGTTACTTGCCCCTGGTTCAAAATTACGAGGTCCGTAGCGAATAATTTTTTTCTACTCAACTAAAGCTGTATGAGTTCGGGAATGCTTGTTCCGCTGAGTCTATTTGTAGTTCTAAACACTTTTGGGTGAGCTCTATCCTCTTGGGCATTCTGCCAATAGCCCTCGTGTTGTTTTCAGGTGTGATGTTAATAAATAATAAATCAATACAAGTGCTATTTTCTTTTAAAGCTCCAATCAGCTTTGATTAGAGCTCAAGTACTTTTTCACAAAGCAGGCTAATTTTTTTTTTATAAAAAGTCAACCTACTTTCTATTTGCGTAAAATTAATGCCAAAGAAACACAAATCTAATTTGTTATCACTATTCATCTAAGAGTGTTTCCTTTCAACTCTGACATGGAATGAATTAATATACAAAAAACACCACACGACATCTTCACTAGCTCACAAATGCTAAAAATTAAATATCCCTCCGGGAGCAATGTGGTCATCCTCAAAGTTCAACAGTGAACCTTAAGCCATTTTTTACAATATAAAGAATACGTTTCTATGCATTTATTTCATTATGATAGACGCGTTCTCTTAACTGATCTGCATGGACCATATTCTTGACAGGAAAAAAAAGAACGATTAAAACAAAATAAACGATCTGCAGCAAACTTCGAGTGACAAAAGAACAGAAACACTAAATACACAATAAATGTGCATGTGACCCTTGTGTTTTGCTCTTTAATATATTTATTGATTATAGATTTATAAAACTATATACTTACTTCATATATATAAGGTGTGACAATTAAATTCCCGGAATGCGCATCCCCTGGCCGTTAGACTCGGTGTGAAGGAATGGGCATGAAATATAATTGACTTTGATCGTTCCGGCGCTGGTGGCACATTATTTCTTCCCTCTTTCTAGTCCAGTTTATTTTTTATTCTTGTTTGTGAGTAAAACACTGTCGTATCGAAGTACCGCGATCACGATAAACTTAAAAATCGAGCTGAGCATGAATTTGAAATTTCCCGTGAAAAAAATACATCGATACGACACAAAAAAAAATTTTAAAAATGATAAAAAAAGTGCTGGGAGACAATAAAATTTCACGTGGTCAAATTTTTTAGTGGCACAAACGATTTTCGGAAGATTTGGTGGCATTTTTTAAAAAAAATAATGAAATCTTGCGAAAAGACCGACGTTTGATTGTTCGGATGATGTCAGGTATTAAGAACATAGACAGAGAGACAGTAAGAAAAGATTTAGCCGAGAATTTGCATGGGGTGAAAGTTCGCGGAAATCTGTTACCGAAAAATTTGAACGTCCCGATGTCCTTTGCGCTCTCTGTAAAACAGTTTTCGGTGCATTACTATGCTCAAGCATCCACCGTATTCTCAAGATCTCTTGCCCCATACGATTTCTACCTGTTTCTTAACGTGAAAAATGCGTTGAAGGGAACACATTTTGATTCTGTTGAGGATCTGAAGACAAAAACGACAGACTTACTGAAGCTGGTGACACCCAATGAACCACAGCACTGCTTTGAACGGTGGAAAACTCGTAAGCAGCTATGCATTGTTAGGGAAGAGGAGTATGTAGAAAGGGATTGAAAGGTATTTGTACATTGTTTTCAACAAAGCTAATTTTTAAGACTAATCCGGTTATATAATTGTCACAGTGGTATGTGAAAAAGGATGATACTATACTCTGTAGCAGTGATTTTCAAATTGTGGTCAGTAGAGTATTTAGAAAATCTCTCTACAAAAGTTTCTTCAGTTTTTAATTTTCCCATTCATATATTCTGGAATAATACATGTTCTAGAATTGAAAAACGGAAGATTTCCAACACTATTCCAAATACTTAAAAATTTCAGCAAACGGTAACATCCTCGAATTATAGAAAACTTTTTAAAAACAAGTAACATAATATTTATTTCTTTTAGCATTCTTAAATAATTACAGTAACTGAGCGATCTTATTACACACTCGAGCTCGCATTTCTGTCATCAAATGCACATGCACATATTAAGTTTGTCGAGACACTGTCTACACATAAATATGGAATGGAAGTTTTGAGAGTGAGATGTCAATTTGGGTGCCGTTTTCGTCACGAGTGTAGTTCAAAATTACGAGATTCGTCTCCAATGAACTCATGTTGCTTAACAGTGTAGTTAATAAATAATTTAGTATTCTTAAATTTTTAATCTCGTCAAGTACGCCACTTCTTACAATGTGTGAGACGCTCCATGCACATAATGAGCCTTAAAATGTCATGAAAGTTTTGGTGAAATTGTTCTAAAATTTAAAAGAAAAGAGATAAAAATAGTACCTAAAAATAATAGTCAGTTTCTAACAGAGCACTGACCTCTCAGAAATTCACAAAATTCTTATAGTGCTATATCATTTGATTCTTACTCTCTCTCTCTCTAACGTCTCATCATCATTTTTTATTAATGATAATGAATGTGATAATGAAAAAGAACACCTCAATTTATGCGTTCGGTACATAAGGCACACCCTGTTTTCAAGACCAATTTCTAAGGTAAGGAAGGGCGTTTTGTGCACTAGAAAATACAGTACTCAAGTACTTAATTTTTTTTCGGAAAAAGAATATTATTAATAAAATTTGCAGAAATAATTCATATTTATCTGTTGTACTCAATATTTTTATGGAATCTGAATAATTTTCAGTTTTAAATTCTGGTGATCTCGGGGAAATTATATAATAATTTTAGTTATTTTTAACTAGTGTTATTACTATTAGTGTTACATTTACAACTGCTTTCTGAAAAATTCCTGTTTATTGGTTAGCATACTAAATATTATACCTTCACACAAATTATTATGCATGTATGTAACATAAGAGATCGTCTGCTTGAAATAATACTATTCGAAAAAGAATTTGTTCTTTGAAAAATAAATCTTTAGATAGCTTTCCAAATATAATTCCGATGCGCATCCAAATTTTATGTAATAATAAATGAAATCTGATACACCCTCTTTCGTAATTCCCTTGCATACGTAGCAAAGGTAATTAGAGATCATAAAAAAAAATGGCAACAAGACAGATTTTCGGTTTCAAGACGTCAGAAAGAAATAAAAGGAAAAAAAAAAATCTTTTGATGCAGACAGAGATTTATGACGCAATTACATTCATACCTAAGCCTTTGCGAAAAACTTTTCTAATTACAGAACTTAAGGCATCTGAGATAGGAATCGTAGAATGCGAAAGGATTTAAGTGTCATTCGCCCTGTTTCGATTACGAATGGTCATTCGCAAAAATGCGTCCACGGCCCCGTGATAAACTGTAATGTCTGAACACGCACACGCGCTGATTGCATTCTTTGAAATCCTGCAACAAACTGGAAGGGTTCCAAGTCTTATGACGTAAAACTTCCTTCCAGATGAGTTTGCCAAAAAACACCAGCAAAGAGCTAGGCATTCATTCTCTCTCCATCTGGTTTTCCTTCGATTAGATTTTTGTTTTTATTTTCCTCTTTTCACCTGTTTCCTTCCGTCTGCCATTTTCGTTCTCTAGGCACTCCGCAGTAGCCAACTGTAGGTGAGTTTTTCCGAACGCCTTTTCTTGTTTTGAAAATGAGCAGGGAGATCAAGTCTCTGCTGTTGGACGAGGTCAAGTCTTACAGACCGTCCAGGCTGAGGTCAGTGGAAACCAGAGTCACCCATTGCGGTGGTAATCAGGAATTCGAGAAGAAGACAAGTAATGGAATCATTCTGTCATCCCACGAACCTGCTAACAGAAGAGAGTGGTTTGCGCCGGATTATAGGCCCGATCTTCAGGTTGCTGTCATCCTACCAGGATTACTCTTAGGTAAGTAGTTGTTTGATGATCTAATCGAACACAAATCAACAAAATTAACTGTTTTTCATCAAATGATTCACATAACTAAGCCTCATATTCTCCGTTAATGAAGCGACTAGGCCCAAAATTAGTAATAAAATATAATGGTATTGTTCTTTGTATTGGAAACACTTGTTATTTAAAAATAAATTTGAGCTAAAAGGTTCAGAAAGGTGAACAACTTGGATTGTCAAAGAAGCTTGAAAATATTTAAAATCAGTGGTTAACATCAAAGGATTTAACTACTGGCTCCATTTTTATTCCTGAATAAAAAATATAGTACTTACCGTAAATTTCGGCGTATAACGCGCACTTTTAACACAAAAAAATAAGATCGAAATTTACGAGTGCGCGTTATACGCCGGGTATAGCAATAGTAGCTTTGAGAGAAAATAAAAAAAATGAGATAAGCATAAAAAAAATTAGACGTCTACATACATATGTATATCAAAATAATGTTTATTTAAAATAAATGAGAGAGACGTACTTATGAACTTGGAATTGTAGTTCCAGAAATATACTATTTTTTCAAAAGTCTCTGGGGTAATATCTTAAATAAATGACTTCAAAACTTAACAGCATTGTATACATACATTTTAGGTTTCTTCGTTAAAAGGGAAATACGCGTTATTTGGCTAATACACCGAAATTTTTTTTAAAAAAAAAAGCAGCTTGAAAGTATAGGTGCGCGTTATACGCCGGATTTTACGGTACGTATTATCGCAACAATCGCCAACTTTATTGATAACACCAAGTTGGCAACCCCGATTTCCTATGTGTCGTACTCACTGAATTGGCAACCAGATGCTTCATTTTATATAATGTCGCCAATAGGTTGCGATATAATACGTAAGTACCGGAAATACTACAATAGACAACAAAATAGGAATAATCCTAGGTAGAACTGATTCCCTGAACGGAAAAAAAATTTAGTATCTAATCTGTTGAACCCTGAGGAAACTGGTTGTTTCTTACTATTATTTGCTTTCTAACTAAAGATAAATAAAAAATAAATATAAAAATAAGATGCTATTACTTTAAAATTTTAAAAAAAAATTCTATTAAAGTAGGACATTTAACATACACATTATAGTAATTAAACCATTTTACTTAACTAAATGCTTAAAAGAAATATGTGCCAAAATTGAGCTAGTTATTTTAAAATTTATACTTAAAATTAGAATGCTTAAGATTATTGAGAGTTTAATTACCTTGTTTTTTAAAATGAACGGTATTATATAAAATAATGTATTTTCCAAACATTTGTGCGTTGAAGTGGATTGAAATATTCGTGAGAAATTATATTTTTTTTATTGTACATATATTCTTTCATAGAAGATAAAAAGTAGTATAATTGAGGATGTACATTTTTGCTAAAATAATTTATAATTAATTGAACCGTTTTATTGTATTTTTCTGAAATATCAGTTTCTAACTTATTTTGTCACCATTTATTATCGCAATAGCAATCAATATTCATTTTAAACTTCAAAATTTTATTTAAATTATTAATATTCAAATAATCGACGTTGTACAGTAATAACATAAAATGATTTTAAGAAAAAAAAAAGAAAATTAATATTAACAGTCCAGAACAATAAAATGAAGTTATTTTATTTAATTAAAATTTTTGATACACTATACTTTTTTGTACAAACCTTTAAGACTTAGGAGATAAAAAATATGCTTTAATCCAAACATAAATATGATATATTTTACATTAGTTTTATCTGTGTCATTTATTTTACATAGATTAACATCATTTATATACTTTGTCGGTATTATAAGCTATGGATTCTTTTAAAAGCTTTTATATTACTGAAATACATAGCTAATTTTGTGAACATCACTCATATAAATTGATTTTTACCAACACTCTTTGAAAATTTCCTTGGGAATCTAAATTTAATACGTAATATATTTCATTACAAAATTCAACATTAAAAACGATTACAAAAATTTTTGATATAAATTCTTTTTAATTATTCTTTAGAATATTATATTTTAAAATAATATATAATTAAATCAAAGAGAGATTAAAATATATAGCATTTGGTGCTTTAGATGAAAAATTAAACATATCATTTTTATGATTTCCATTTAACTGGCAAAACTGAGTTCCAACTTCTTCAGGAAAGACTTAAATATTTAGAAAGTGAATATTTTTAGTAATTTTTTTGGAAGTAAAATTTTAATCTCTCATCCAGTATATTAAAATACGTATCTATTTTTACTTTTTCATTTTGTATTTCACTTTTTTTTCATTTATTATTTTTTTTTCATTTCATCTTGAACTGATATAATAGTATAGCATATTTTATGCATTAATTAAAAAAATGTAATTATGGAAAAAAGGACTGAAGCCCAGTTGTAAATTTGTCATGTACCAATCTTTTTCAAATCATGGTCTTCGGCGAAATCTTTATCCTGTGACGCATCGCGGGTTCGTCCTGATAACACTGAAGACCAGCCATGTGTAGGGAGCTGATGCACGTTAGATCTGTCAACACAAAGTCTTTCTTTTGGTGTGGTGTGGTAGTTTGGAGAGTCGGTTTCCAGCTCAGGTGTCACCCTCGTTACAAGACCGAGCATCAAAATTATGAGGTCTGTCGCCAATCGTCCTCGCGTTTCCTAATAGTGTGACGTTAATATAACTCTCACTCGCCCTCGGTTACCTCGTCCTCTCATACGCTATAGGTTAAAAATAGTTAATACAATTTTGAAATCTGTTATTTTTAAACTTGCATGAACCTAAAATATACATATAAGGAGTAGGTATTACTGTATTTACTCGAATCTAAGTCGCCATCGATTCTAAG
>BMAV01001280.1:43073-53452 GCA_019973955.1 Trichonephila inaurata madagascariensis | reverse complement strand
AAATAATAAGAAGTTACTAATTAATTTATTTTACCAGTATTAAAAACTTTAAAACACATCCATGAACCTATAATTTCTTGAACCGTCAGTATTCTGTTCCAAAAATGATTGGTCACTTCCATTGTCACAGCTGACTCTGGAATGTGTGCCTGAGTCGCCATTTTACTACACGGTGTCATCTTCCGTGTCATCAAATGCATTTGTTATGCAACATTTTTTTTTCAAAACAGAATATACTATAGAAGATTGTAAAAGAATTATAAAAGATTGTTGAACATTTGCATATGAAAAAATTATATAATTTTGCTTACGCTATCGGCGTATATTTGTTTCATGTGTCAAATTTTTAGCGGCCGCTGCTCTGTTTCCGTTTTTTTTTCTGATTCTAAAATTGCCTCTCTTTTCATTTATGCGTCATAGTGAACTCGTCTTGATGATATTACCGATATCTTTGATGTTTAGGTCATTAAAAGAAAGTGCATAAAAAAAAAATCTTAAATGCGAGCAGACAATGATGTTTAAATTAGACTAAATACTGGAGATAAACTGCGGAATGGGACAAGTCATCGATGCAAGTGGCCGGAATGGATAGTTACATATTTCAATTTGAAAGGGGTGAAAATTCGATTTTCCCCATCCAACAAAAGTTTTGCCTTCGATTCTAAGCCGAACCCGATTTTCAGTACTATTAACACTGGAAAAATAGTGCGGCTTAGATTCGAGTAAATATGGTTATTTTTAACTACCGAATGTTTTTACATTTATAATAAATGGCATCCGAATGAAATGTTCCAAATTAGGAGACGCGTCACTATACTAAATAAATAGTTTAGAAGATTAGGTACCTTTAAAATGATAAAAATATAGTTTTATTTTTACTTATTAATATTTTTTTGAATTATTATCTTCCGATTGATATATCACTTGTGTATATAAAAGAACCAGAACTTAGGAAAATCTTTAACTGAAAAATGTAAACAAATAAATTTGGGAATTTTGTCACGTCCTCTTTTTAGGTATGTCAGTGATTTCATACTACTTTTTTCATCCTTCCTGTTTATCACAAAAGGCTTGCTTTTAATAACCTTTTGGAAAGGTGTGTCAGCTGTGAAGTGCAAAATGCAAATGAAAGCTTACATAATATGACAGCATGATCATGGTGTAATACCTGAATTCCGTAATTTTTTTTTCAGAATTATACGAAAATAAATAAATAAATAAAAAGAGAGAGAGGGAAAGAAACACCAACAAAGAAAGAAATTATAAAAAGAGAAGCATTACCTGAAGAAAGCTAAGTGTGGCATGTAAACAGAGCATTTCTGAGAATGTACAGTAATGCTTTATTTTTTCTCAGTAAAATGTGCATGTCATAATTTTAAATCAACACCTTAAGTGGCACTGGCGTATATATCCGTCTCGCTTTACCGGTGCGTTAAGTGCCCCAGACGTATATATGCGCCCTTCCAAAACACGATTTTTTTCTTTGCCCTGGTTCTATTAATCCAACGGCTTTGGAATGCAGCAAAATGACCTTGACAGCACTTGCGAAGGATTTACTTGTTTCAGAGAAAAATTTGCTTGTTTAGGCCTTTTCTTTTCCAGCCAATACTCCGTATACGATCGCCTATGTCAGGGGTGGCGAATCTTTTTGGATTAACGTGCCGTTTTTTCTAAAGAAGTGTTTAATGAGGTATAGACGAGTTGTCAAATAATTTTTACTTTTGATTATTGGAAAATAATAAAATTAAATACTAACAACACAAAACTGTATTACAAAAATAACTTTTCTACTGTATAGTTATAAATGTTTTAGTTATACGTGTAATTTAATTTAAAGAGAGAGAGTAACGTTAGTGTGACTTGAGTTGTTGCAGGATGGCAAATAACTTATATTAGGATTGCAAGATGTTACTTTTTGTAGAATACATGCTGAATTGGAGTGATCTGCCAAAAGGTTTCTAAGCAATTAATTATTTTTTCTGTGCTTCATGATTTTTGGCAAGAGGGCTTGTGATTTGTTTCAAAATACCGTTTTACAGGCGATGCTCTGAATACCACTATTTCAGAACATGAAACACACGCCGCTTTGTTACGTTTATTTATTATTTTCCAGTATTATAAACTTTAAAGATGTTTTTCTCATTTTTTTTCGATACATCAGTGCGCTTAAGATGTTACTCCTTCCACAAATATTTATCAATCAAATCCATTTCTTCCTTTGAGTTATACATAATTCACGAAACAAAATTAAGAACAATTTAGAATAAAATAAAAACTTTTTAAAAAAAAAATATTAAAACATATGACATATTTGGTTTTTCACTCAATTTTAGCATGCATATCAACATTTTATTTCTTTTCTTCAGAACCGAATAAGTTATCGTAAAATCGACTTTTAAAGTTACTTAAAACATTATTAAGAATATTGCAAAAAAATTTTCATTTCAAAATATTAATAAATACCAAAACAGTCAAATTTTAAAATTTTCCAAAAGTTTTTTAAGAAATTGAAATTTTTGGAAATGTGTTTACAATTTATACAAAATTTCAAACATCTTTTTCTTAACAACAAAGTTTTATACAATGTTACAACATAATTTTTAAATGTATAAATAAAGACAAATGTTCGAAGGGTATATCGTTTCCTTAAAAAATGTAAGAAAACTGTAAAATTAGATAAAAAGAGATAAAATTTAAGATAATTAAGATTTTTTTTCAAATAAATAAATAAATAAATAAAATTAAATAAAATGAGGCCACCTACACATAAGAGCTGCTATAGTAGCCCTGATAATATCCAGTCCAGTAAGTCCAGTTCCAGTTATATTCGGTGGCCGTGGTAGCCGAGTGGATCAAGGTATCGGATCGTGGCTGGCCTTTTCACAAGTTCCAGCTCACATCACCACTAAAGACTCGCCGCGTAGGGCAGCTAGCTATACACGTTAAATCTGTCGAGAGCTAAAACGTCCTCCCGTTAGTGTGGTAGTTAGGAGAGGGTGCCAGCTCAGGTGTCGTCCACGTCACTTGAGCATGGTTCAAAATTACGTGGTCCTTCGCCAAAAGCCCTCGTGTAGCCGAATAGTGCGACGTTAATATTCACTCACTCACTCCAGCTGTATTCCCTACAATATTTTCGTAGTCACAGTGTCAATAGCAACGGTTATAGAGGCTTGAAGGTCTGAAACATCACGGATTTTCCTGGGGTACATTCTCCCTCTCCCCCTCAAAAATCCAGTGGAATCACGTAGAATTTGTAATCCCGTGCAATATTTTCAATCCCAGGATTTCGGGATTACATTATCCAAATCCCCGGATTAGGACTGGACTATTTATTAAAAATACTTACACATTAGCAAAGTTGAAATTGCATAACAAAACTGAAAATATAATTAACAATTGGTTTAATATTAGTTTTTTTAAAAAACAAATAAAAAACTTAACCCATCATAAAAAAATAGTACATAATGAAATTAAGGGAAAAAAATCTTCATTTCTTGTGTTTCTGTAAATAAGCTTTCAAAAAGACAGCTCGTCCAGCGTTTCATCATTCAAACGACTTCTTAATTTTGTTACAAATTGTCTCGCCGAAGAAAATGCTGATACATATTCTATTCTAATACATGTTATCGTCATTAAATAGGAGTATGTTCTTTTCAGGTAGTCAGCACGTCTTCCACCATTTTCAGAAAAAGAGACATTTCTTTTTGAATTTTTGATGACAGTGTTTCAAATCTAATAGACTGCATTGGTGCACATACCACTTTTGATAACTTTATCTAGTTCTTCTGATACACTGAATGGTTTTTGATTATAAATTGATCCAGTTATTGAATCAGAATGTGAATCAATCTCAATTGTTACCTTATTTGAAATAGATCTAGTTGCATGAGCTGTTAGTAATGCAATGGGATTTGAAGTGGCTCAAGTCTTTCAAGCAGGTCCTCTATTAATTAACGGCATTTAATTAAGGAAGGAACTGTGACAAAATCTATTCTTGAGATGTTGCTTATATTACTGTGTAAGTATTGCAGTGAGCCATTTAGATCTGTACGACGTTCTCCCATACAAAATATGAGAGCTGCATATATTTTTTTACTTACAGAACTTATAATTACACACAAAAAAATTCTACGTACATATTTCATAAGCAAAATATAAACTTTCTAAGAATTAAATTCTTAGAAAACTTTGATGAGAGAAAAGTTTTTAAAATTTAACTCCGACAAAAATTAAATACCACGATTAGTTATTTTAATCCGGAGATTTCGGGATTGTGGAAAAAGCACCGGGATCTAGGGGCTACAAACCCTAGAGTCACGTCTTGAGATCTTAGTTGTTGTTATTGCTAATCCCAGATTATTTCGATGAATTTGAAAAATTCTAGAAATTTTAAAAACAGAACGACCTTGTCCTGATTAATAATACAGAGCAGATGCAACTGGCCCTAAAACCAGGGGCACTTAAGGGGACATGGTACGATTTAAGCAAAATTTTTTAATTTAAGGATTTTTAAAACTTTTTTGGTTGCCTCCTATGTATGTATACTATGTTAAAGAGATTTTGTGCTCAAAATTTCATAAAAAGTTATCCATGTAATTTTTTAAGGAAAAAACTTAAAATTTGTGAAGTGATTTTAAAATGCTACTTTTCCTACAAAAATGTACGTACATGCTTGAAATTTGATTTACAAGTACGTCAAACTATGTATAGTAAAAGTTGGTATGGGTTTTGCGTTAACATGATTGGTATTGATACAATACTTCTCTTTAAGAATGTTTATTGAAAACTCCTTAAAAAATGTATAAATTCTGAGTTGAATTATTTTTAAAAAAATAAATATTGCTTTGCTTGAAAAATGCATACCAACTTTTGTTACATGTACTATTAGCAATAGGTAAAAAAAAATTCAAAGCATTAGGCGCATTACAAAAAAAGCCTTAGCATTTTAAATGAAGACAAACTAGTTATTTAATCTTTCAAATTTTGTGAGGTTATAGAACAATATATATAAAATAATTTAGACTAAAAAAATTAAATTTGATTTTTTGACCGATTTTGGTCAATTGAATCGTACTGTGTCCCCTTAAAGTGAGAGGACTGACGAAACCCCGCTTACCAGTCTTGTTTTAGCTGAACATAAAGACCTTCACCCCTGGGGTGACCCTAACAGGACAAAATTCTCTCGACATACTTCTCCAATTCCACCCAGGCACACCACTCCACTACTTTGAGGCAACAGACAGGACTTGGAGATCTTAGTGGCCAGGCAACAACAGATGTATCCATCCTAAGCGGAACAACTTTCCGTTTAGGTTATATACATCCTAAGCTGAAAGTTGTTCCTAAAATTACTTGAATCTTCATGACCTTGGGAAGAAGGACTCCATGTTGAGGGTTGTAAATGCTGCATTTCTGGTATTGCGTAAATTTTCAGCTGGTTCAGGTAAATGTTTGCCGTCATGAAAGTCTCAGCAAAGAAAAATTGTCTTATGGTTGTATCATGTTAAAAACCGCACTGTGCATTGATTTTTGAAATAGTATCTCTGAAATTGTAATGTATGGGGATTTTCTGAGTTTACAATTTTGCAGTTACACGTGCGTCGGGTGCGGAAAACAAAAGTTGCTGTCAAAATCTCAGAATGTCATAACTAATTTTGCCAAATGCCACCAGCTTATAACTAATAGATATTTTTATCGGCTGTTCGAATTAGGGCATTTGAATCGGGCGCCTATGCTCTAACTTACTTTTCTAAATATTTCCGAGGTTGAATAGATAACTCTCAACATTTTTGGATGAAAACAGAAAATTTAAGTAAATACTAGACTCATATATGATTGAAAAATCTCCATGTAAAAGGTTTAATATTACAGATTACATAGTAAAATATTAAAGAAATTTTAAATTCTAACAAGATAACAGTGGTAGTTAGCAAGATTTCAGCTCAACTAAAGTAAAATATCCGTGTTTTTTTCTTTTCTTCTTAAATAAGTAAAAGATAAAAGTATAAAATTGGTTCACTGTTCATTATTTTAAAATAGAACTTTTTCAGAATTGTATAAAATGTATCAAAAAATAACACTGTAGAAAGTAACAATAAATGTAGTTAAGTTATGGATAATTATTTATTACAACTTTATTTTTATGTTTATTTTCCTTTTGAAGAACTTGAGCCTGAGATAAAAAACAAACAAACAGATTTTTAAACTTCTGTAATATTTGAATATTCAATTATTTTTTTTTTGTAGAAGAGGAGCTAATACTAAGCTCCCGGAGATTCTACTTTGCTTCAATAATCCTTTTAACTTTCATATTGATGTTATATTAGTCTTTGAAATATGCATGAAATCCCATAGTCATATCACCGTTAAAGTATCACTAGTTTGATGATTTTTCGTCTTTTCTATTCGATTTCAGTGTTTATTGAATTTTTAATAACAAATGTACTTCTGGCAAATCAGCTGAAATACAGATTTTCAAAATTTACATTAATTTGAATCAATTCAATATCCTTGTGATTCAAACAGAATCTCTCTTTTGCGTTATGTATAATGAAATACTTATGTGGCGAACACATTGTACATTATTATATTCATAAGAGGTATCATATATAACCTACTTTGTGTGACACATTTAGGCAAATAGTTTCAATTTAGTTGATGCAGCATTCATTATGCTTTCCATTAATTTTGTAATATAATTTTTATTTATCTCACTTCTTTTTTTAACAAAAAGTATATATATATATATATATATATAAATGCTTTGAAGAAGATTATATAGTTCGTAAAGGGCAAAAAACATTTATAATAATCCTTTTGAATATTATTTACTACTCTTGTTTAATGAATGAAAAAGATTGAAAAATGGAAAAATAAAAAAAAAGAAAGGAAGTATATATTTTTATTGGCAGTTATAGTTACAAAACACAATGTTCCTATGAGAGTAGCTTTGATTTATCTTCTGCGAAGAAAGTTTTAGATGAAAAGAAAGAAAGAAAGAAAGAAAGAAAAAGGAAAATACATGCTTTGGTCGTAAGTTACGCACATGCATGACAAGTATTAACACAAAAGACATCGATCTTAAATTAAAAAGAAAATTATTAGAGAATAATTTCATTCAGGATTTCTTTCGTTTTACGACATTATGTTGTACCTAATTCTGTATTTCTAAGAGAGATGTCAAACAACGTAAGAATTGATCGCCCCGAAACCACTTTCTGGAACATGTCCAAGTCACTACTCGACCCATTTACATGAATTCATTTTTAGGGGAAGTTCAATGGAACACATTCGAAGGTTTTGCTCTCATGCTGTTGTTTCTTAGCACATTTCGAACATTTTGAGAGAAAGTGCCATTATTTAATATAGTATTTTTCTGAAGACAGTAATATTTTAATGGTATTAACAATTCAAAACCAATGCTTCTTGATCTGAAAATAAACAATTTTTGAAGTTAAGCACTTCGAAAGAGTGATAACTCATTCATAATGTGTCTCAACTTATTTTACTTAACTTTTTACAGTGACAAAATCCGCGAATTCAAGTAATATAAAGATAAATGTCTAGTGACTATGTGTTCTGCATTGTAGTTCCTAAATTTATACTGAGTGTGGCATGACCAATGTCTCAATAGATTTATAACTTTGTTTATTTGAAATAGAATGGAGTCTCTGAAAAAAGATAAATCAGATGTTAAAAAATTTATAATTTTCGCTATAATATTTAAATGTGAATATTTCATCCATACAAATAGCTTTATTAATTTTTCTTTGTGATTTCATTCAATTAATTGCGTACGTTTTTCAAAATGCTTATATATATTTTTCTGAATAAGTTGTTTATTTAACATTAAAGAATGTGTTCTAGTGTAGAATCCTTCACTTTATATATTGCAAGTTAAAACGAGAACTGATAGAAATTGAACTTAAAGCGACGATAAAAATAATGTTTTTCGGGCTCAATTAGGGTGCGTGTTTACAGACCCACATAGAGGCATTTCAAATCTTTCTCTATTAATCCAGACAATAACAAATCAATTAGTAATAAGAAGAAAAAGTTTTCAATATTATTTTGTAAGTTAGTGTGAAGGTATCCGACTACGTTCGGAACCATGATTTTAAAAAAGCGCATAAATGAATAATATTTATGATATTTAGTGTCACTTAGATTAGAATACATGTATAAAATTGTTTTAAGGACATTATGACAAAGAAAATTATTTAAATACATTATTTTGGCAAAAAATTAACTTAGAATAACCTTTTTTCCAAATGTTCTCCTTTTGTAAAAAATGCTTCTATCGTATTAATATTTTGCCTGTATATAGCTCAGACCTCTGTACAGAGGCTCAAGTATGATTTTGAAAAATTCACATTATTTTCAGAGTTACAACCATTTGAAATAATTATCGGCGTATTTTCTTAAAATTTCTCCCTTCTGTTTTCATAAAACATGGATAAACCGACTTCCAAGTTATGCGTTTCAAAAATTCTAGTTGAGCCTCTGTACAGAGGTCTGAGCTGAATACAGGCAAATTGTTAATACAATAGAAGCATTTTTCACAAAAGGAGAACATTTCGAAAAAAGGTTATTCTAAGTTAATTTTTTGCCAAAATAGTGTATTTAAATAATTTTTTTTGTCATAATGTCCTTAAAACAATTTTATACATGTATTCTAATCTAAGTGACACTAAATATCATAAATATTATCCATTTACACGCTTTTGCAAAATCACGGTTCCGAACGTTGTCGGAAACCTTAAGTGCAATGAAAATATTAAAAAAAAAATATGTTAGTTCAGGTTGAATTCTTAAAATTCGGAAACGTATAAATGCGCATTATTCTCTCTAATATGACAATTTATCCTCTAAGTGAGGTGTTTGTTGTACAAGCGAACGACGAAAGTGAAAGATAAAAAAACATCACAGTGAAGAGGAAACTTCCTAGGTCAATGCTTCTCAAACTTTCAATACTTGCGACCTAATATTCAATCATATATTTCATCGCCCTCCTACTACAATAACAATGTATTGTGTGTGAACTCAATGATATTATACTTTGACGAAAAAGCTACAATACAACTTTAGCCTCTTAAGTGCCACTGGCGTATATAAATGTCTCACTCAGCCAAAGCGTTAATTGCCCCGAACGTATATA
Organism: Trichonephila inaurata madagascariensis; assembly: GCA_019973955.1. NCBI lineage: Eukaryota > Metazoa > Arthropoda > Arachnida > Araneae > Nephilidae > Trichonephila > Trichonephila inaurata. The sequence continues at coordinate 44,295 of BMAV01001280.1, read as the reverse complement.
TACGCATTTCCGAAGTACGATCTTCTCTGAACACTGCTATCCATAAAATTATTCCGAAGGCTTTGGAATGCAATAAAAAGACTTTGACAGTGTTTGCGAAGGATTTACTTTTTCAGAGAAGGGTTTTTACTTATTTATTCCTTTTCATTCCCTTTTCCAAATTCATCATACCCGCATCCACGTGGAAAACAGTGGTATTAAGGAGCGAATTGCGTAGCTTTTAATTGGCAGTTAATAGATTAATTGTAAACTGTACAAATTATAAAGATGAGTGTTAATTTTTGTATATAATTTTATATGTGATAAGTCCATGGGGTCACTGGTAATTACTAAACTTATTCTTAACTTAGTATTGCTAAATTAATTATAAAATACATTGTGCAATATGGATACAATTATACGTATATTATATCAGTACAAATATGTATTTTATATTTTGTCATGTCAGAAAGTATTTTGTTTGCTTTCTTTTAGTAGATTAATAATTTTTTAAATACAATTAATCTTTTGTTTTTAAAATTTAAACATTTTGTTTTCTACTTTTCAATTTCCTCACGCTCCCCTGGTAGAGTAATCATGGCCTCCTAAGGGGGTGCCCCACAGTTTGAGAAACGCTGACTTAGGTATTTTGTTAAGTTTATTAGCTTATGTGTACCGAATGCTGTTGTGGACTATTCTTTAGGAAAGATAGTGTTACCAGTCGCGTGGTCCACATATTGCTGGAACGTCATAGTGTCGCTAATAAGGATTAATGAAGATCGGTTTCGATTGTGGTCGAATTTAATCTATCATCTTCATGGGTTTGACTGGAACGTCGATGTAAAGACTTGCGAGCTACAACTATCATTGCTAAAACAGATGATTGATTCATCAAAGAACACGAGTTTGTGTCATTTTTTCATGCACTTATGTATAGCCTGTGACATTTGCGCAAACTTAAGGTATCCGACTACGTTCGGAACCGTGATTTTGCAAAAGCGTATAAATGGATAATATGTATGATATGTAGTGTCACTTAGATTAGAATACACGCATAAAATTGTTTTAAGGATATTATGACAAAAAGAATTATTTAAATACAATATTTTGGCAAAAAATTAACTTGAAATAACCTTTTTTCCAAATGTTCTCCTTTTGTAAAAAATGCTTCTATTGTATTAATATTTTGCCTGTTTTCAGCTCAGACCTCTGTACAGAGGCACAACGAGAATTTTTGAAACGC
>BMAV01001280.1:14436-35954 GCA_019973955.1 Trichonephila inaurata madagascariensis | reverse complement strand
ACATTGCTGACTGAGAACAGCTTGTATATAAAATAATTTATATAAAAGTGGGGTTAAACATGTTTTGTGTCCAGCCAAACATCTCCCTTTATCTTAATAATACTGAACAAAAACCTATTGAAAATAATAGATAAGTATCTAAATCCATTACAATATAGACAACTTACTTAGGAATTCACGATTTATGACCTCCATAAAATGTGTTAAAAGAGAGAACAACTTAAAAATGTCCAGAAATACTTCAAAAATAAGGAGAAAAAAATTGAATCACTAGAAAAAAATAAGTTCGTTACATAAAAAATACACTTCGCTATTAAGCGGTTATTTTACGAAGAAAAATGAGAAATGTTCTTGGTTCCAGGAAAAAGTTTGCTATACAGAAAAATTAGCAATATAGAGGTTCGTAATATGGAGGTTCGACTACATATCTTATCATTAAAAACTGAAAGTAGAAAGTTTTTAATCTGTAAAATCTAATAGTGTTTTAAAAAACAAACGCAATTTTTCAAAACTGAAGAACTGTTTAAAATAGGTTTTACACGTAGTAAACTTGCTTTATATGGGAATGTTTTTTTGGTCAGCGTTATAATAGTATTTATACTTTGTATAAACTTGCATTTTATTTTTGCTATTTTAATCGCAAGAAGAACACTGCTTTGTGTAGTCTACACTTCTGCAAAAATAATCCTGGTCTTCAATTAATTTAAATTCTAAAAAATGTGTTCCAGTTCTTTACACTTAGGATTATGATAATGCTTAAAATTGCAGACAAGACACGAATTCTCGATTTTCCATGCGTTGTAAAGTTCTCTACGATACATGCTATAAAATTATCTCGAGGAAAACAATAAAGAGTGTACATGACGAAATGAATTTCTGAGTAGGCAAAAGCAATAAAATCGAACCGAGTTTTCAGTTTTTCGGCTCATATTTTATGAATCGTCTTCATTTTTATAGTCGGTGGAAGAAACAGGGTAACCGTACCGTCACTTGGTTGGGCAGTTTCGAAAAACTACTGATCGGAAAATAGAACTCCATCCAGATATCAAAATAAATGCAAATATCTCTTAGTTTTTTTGGGATTCATAAAACATGACACTCCATAACTTCAAAATGGACCATGGTGGAAAGATACATCATTTTCATTCAGAATAAGAAATAGGTATATTCGGGTAACCTGCAATGTTTCTTTTAATATAAAGTATGTGTGTATAAAGAAACAAAAGAGCCATAAAATCACTTTGAAATTGATACTTTTTATTCAAAATAAATATTTATTAAAATGCTTTCTGGAATTAATTTGTTTTTAATTGTATTTATATCGAGCAAAAATGAACTATAAAATGGATAAAAGTGTTGTTTTTAAAAATTTAGGGATTATTTTGCTAAAGATTACTTAAAGTCCCATTTTTCTATATACCCTAAACAAATCGGTCAAATGATTCCATTGCTAAAATGAAAGTACAGAAAATTAAGACAAAAAGTATCAAATTCAACAAACAATTAAAACTCATGCAGAATAAAGAAATATATAACACAGATATAAATATAATATTAGAGGAGTTATGTTATTTAGATATCATGAATATCATTACATGCTCGAGTTCATATGTTTATTAGAGAGCTTAAGCCTAACATATTGCTTATTTTTCTCATAAATATAATATATCCTATGAAATTATAGCACATGCTCAGGGAAAAGTATCATGGAATATTTTTCCATATAAAACAATTTATTTATTTTGTTTACCAGCTAACATAGTCACTTTTCATTAGCGGCCAATATGGCACATGTAAAATAAGCACACACATACTTCTTTCAATTCGTTTATGACATAAGTTAATTTTATTTCACATGAGATACAACAATTTGAGCTGTCATATCTCAATAAATGCGTTGTATTAATTTAGTATTAAAAAAATCTTTAAGTTAAATTCAGCATATATATTTCTTTTTACATATGTATATTAATAAGTTTTCATGTGCACTTATAAAATGTCAAAAAAGAAATGAAACTTTTTAAAATTTTGTATAATTGCTAGTTTCCTATCATTTCGATGTGCTTGTTCAAATACTTTTCAAGTATATGCATTCTTAGAATGGACTTATGTCTCTTTAAATTTAAATTACACAAGCTATTTGAATGAAAACTCATATTGTCCTTATAACTTACGACAGCGTTTTTTTAAACTGTAGGACGCACCCCCCCCCCTAGGCGGGAGTGATAACTCTACGAGGAGGGGGGCGAGCATATTGAAAAGTCGAAAACAAAAGGTTATTTAAATAATTATTAATTTACTGAAAGTAGACAAACAAAATACATTCTGACATAAGAAATAAATGCACATTTACACTGTTAAAAGCACTTATAAATGTATCAGTACTGCAAATGTATTTTAGAATTAATTTAGCAATACCAAGTTAAGAGTAGTTTTAATAATTACCATTGGCCCCAAGGGATTGACTGCTCGTGAGAAAATTAGAAGTAGGTTTATCCCCATATTTTAATGCGCCAGAGTGGAAAAAAGTTTAACAAAAAAAGCAATGATTGTTATTTCAATTGGTGGTAACTCTGAAAACAATGCGAATTTTTCAAAAATACTAGTTTAAGCTCTCTGGATAAGTCTTAGCTATTATAAGCAAAATATTATTACTATAGAAACATTTTTCATAAAAGGAGAATGTTTTGAAAATAGGTAATTCTATGTTCATGTTTTGCCAAAAAAATTGCATTTAAATAATTCGTTATTGTAATCATATTCATAAAACAATTTTATATGTGTATTCTATTCTAAGTGACACTAAATATTTTTAAAAATATTCGTTTGTAAGCATTTGCAAAATCACGATTCCGAGCGTAGTATCACTTAGATACCTTTAACTGTATATGTTGAAACATAAGTAAAAATATTTTTTACTTATTAAAATGGTACAGCATTGAAAAAGTGAGGGGCCGATAAATAGGCCGACGATATACCTATTGCCAAAATGATGTGATCTATGTTACAATGCCAATGATAATTTATTTTGATTTCCAATAAAGATATTCTTTTCATTCAACTTGTTCACTTTTCCTTTGGACAACCCTTATACATATAAATTATTTTCAGTTAGAGCCAGAAACGAAAAAAAATCATAATTTAGAAAAAGAAAAAAAAAAACTGTTTAATAAAATCTTAGATAACACTAATACAAAACCTCAAACCGAAGTTATTTTGATGTAGAAGGTTTTATAAAATCTAACATAGTAGTCTGCCGGCTCGAAGATTTTTTTTTTTTCTCCTGCAAAATTTCCTTGTAGCAAGCTATTTTCTTTTCTTTCCATTCCTTGTTTTCTTGAAAAAATACGCTCTTCGTTGGAGTGCATATTTTCTAAAATTTGTAACCCTTTTCAATAAAACTGAGGCCATCTGTCAAATTCCCAATCTTTATTCGATCTTATCGATCTAGGCCTAAAGACTCAGGATTTTCAATGTCTTATTCCTGCATTTGGATGACATAGCCATCTCTCAAATCTAAGTAGATATAATACATGTAACAAACACGCGATATAACAATTATAATTGTAATTGCAGACATACACTCCGTAGATAAGAAATAAATAGCGCATGATAAATTATTAAGTTAATATAATAGTTAAGCGTGTCGATTCCGAAGTGACACACGTCCGAAAATGTACTTTTAACTAAATAGGAAGCGGGGAGTAATCGAGTTGTGTAACGCTCTAACAAAAGACGAATCTATGACATTTGAAAATCATGTTACTCCAGGTTCGATTAAATCACGGTAGCGTAAGTCGACGTATTACTGCTGTTAAAAGAATTGTGATTATTTTGAAAGAGTTAAAATTTCATTACTATTTTTGTCATTAAAAATGAATTATTTCTTGAAAAAAAATTATATATTTATAAGCAGGTGACTCATTGCTTTTTATTCTCTTTCAAGGTGATATAATTTAACCATGTAATACATTTATATATAATTTTCGTGATTAAAATTCAATAAAATTAAACATGAAAATTAACAGGACTATATTGATTGATAAAGATATTTAATTTGTAGCTAATGCATTACAATAAATAAGCGACAATTTTTTAACATAGAAATTGCAATTGAGCAATCAAATATAAAAAAAGATTTTTATTTTCTTATTCACAGAAATATTTTTTTATCAATTTTCTGTGAAATATGAATATTGTGTCCAAAAATCTGCAATTTATATTGCCTACCTATTGTATATGAATAAATTTGTAAGTTAAAAGCAAATTTCAAATAATTTATCGAATTCTTTTGGATTTTTTTTTATGAAAAAAGTGCATATGGAAAAGGTTTGAAATTTTTTTATTTAACAAGTTTTATTATAAGCTTTTCTTAAAAATGTAACTTGTAATTAAGTTGTGAAGAAAAAACCACACACCCCCATTTTTCTTGAAAAATTCATACTGTTACATGTTCTGTTTTATCTTGTTAAACTATAAATGTGTTCCATGTACGATCCTTATATGATTATATAAAGCCTTCAAATTATTATTTTAAAAAATTTGCTTGAATTTAGGCTGATACCTTAATGCAAAAAAAAAAAAAAAAAAAAAAGGAATAAATAGCTAATAAAATGTTCTTTCAGTTATCGTAATATTATACCTGGTAAAAAATACAAAATAAAAATTCTAAAATGTATTATTTGTTTTTCTAGATTCTTTATATTTAGATTTTGAAAAAAAAAAGTCCAAGAATTGTGAAACGCTTAGTATTAAAAAAGAAATAAATCGAAATAACATAAACAGTAAACTTTTCCCCTCGTAACTGATTTCAAATGAATACTATAATTCTGTGGCAGTAAAAACAAAATTCACTTTCAATATGATTTTGTTATATACTATGATGCAGCTTTCCTCTCCAGATATCTACAGTTTTTACAGATAGAGTAAAAAGTATTTAGAGATAAAAAAAAAATTAAAAATTACAGATTTCTTGTTTTGCTTCAATAAAATCGTTATTATGACTATTAGGAAAGTTGAGTAAGTTATTTCCTGCTTAAAATATTATATCTCGTAATTTTTGTTAAAGAGTTCTCGGTCATCTTACATAGGTAATATATTTAACAAGTAATATAAAAAAAAATTAAGTATCAATTCGTACTTAGATCAACAAAGAAAAATTTTATTTTAGCTACTTTTTATTAAATAGTTACAATTAATATAAATATGTATATACATATGATAGAATCCCAACATGAATTGGTAATTAATTTTTATTAATTATCATTAAAGTATCGTACTGTCATCCAAAACAATCATGTATATAAAATTTCAGTTCAACTGAATGCTTTAAAACGTGAGAAAAAAGCCTTTTCAAGTTTTGACACGTCACCAAAAGTGTCGCTAAGTCGCCAACGTGGTTGTATTTGTAATTCTTTAACTAATTAATTTTATTCAATTAATTTTTATTAATTGTAATTAAATTACTGTATTGTCATCCAAAATAATCATGTATATAAAATTTCAGCTCAATGGAGCGCTTTAAAATGTATTTTATTAACGATTGAAAATTCCACCAAGATAAATAAATAAATAAATATATAGAGAGTGTGAGCTAATAGTGTAGGAATTGAAAAAGTAGATTATTTTTGTTAGAGAATATTCACCATGGTATTGTTAATAAAGCATACATTTTAATATATTTCGCACGTCATATGTTTCACCTTTTGAGTAGTATATTTTTCAATATTTCAATAAATATGTTTGTACAACAATAAGGCACGTTTTGTGATAACGAATTCAATTCTTACGAATAATTAAGTTCTCATATTTCCTTAAAATAACTTCTATTTCACTTTTAATTATTTGCATCAGTATATTTATTTAAATAAATTCCACCTACTATAATAAATTTCTATCTATAAAAGATTTACAAAAAAAAAAAGTGATTTTTTTTTTTCAAATTGTTTGTCTTTCAATGTTTTTTCAGTTATTATTTATTAATTGTCAGATTTATTAATGCAAAAAATTTGTCTTAATTTAATTTAATCATAAGCTTAAGCTATTTCTCAGATTACTTTAATTATTACTCGAAAAAAAAAAGGAAACGAGTCTTATAGTGGTCACATATGATGTGTAACATTTGACATGTTATCGTGGTAAATATGCAATATTAACTTTTTTCATGAAAAAAATAATGAAAAAAAAAAAAAAAAAAAAAAAAAAATCCTGCGCGAGTATGATTGGAAAAATTTTCTATCGAATAATTATATCTTTCATGAAAATTGCATTTAATTAACAAAAGGAGTAATGCAATATTTTATCAAAAATAATTATTCTTGTTCAATCTGGGGAAGAGCGGATACAATAGACTTATGATAACTATAATATGAAGCATATACTTGTGATTTCAAAGTATTTAAAAACTGTTGAAAAACAGCGTCAATAACAGTACCACTGTTAGTAGTCGAAACATTCTGTGTTCATTTCGAGCTTGAGTTCATTATTCATAAAAGCTATGAGCGGCTCAGCTTTTGGCAAACTGAAGTTAAAGTTAAAATCACCATTTAAAATCAGGGGAAGCTCGAGTGATAATGTTTTTAAAAGAGCAGAGCCGCCTTCGTTATATGGTAAAAGTACAAAATGCAGGAAATTTTTAATTATTTTTTAACTGTTTGATTCGAAGAAATGTATATGACCACGGAAATCACTGTTTATGTCCCCCACTATCGTGACTAACGGATTTAGTGTCTAGCGCTCGAGTGCTTGATGGCTATTAGAGTTGGACCCCCCTGCGAGGGTAGCGAAAAGACACAGCTACGCACTCTCATTGGTCAAATCAACTAGCGTGCGCTTACGTCACATCCTGTTACACACATCCGTCCCTTTTCACGAAATCACTCCCAACAAATATCCAGCAACCGAGAGGAAAGATGTTACACATCAATAATGCTTAGTTCTTAAATAATCATAACAAAATGAATTAATTTAATTATTTAATTAATTAATTATCTATATTAATAAACTCATTTGATTCATTTATTCAACATTAATAAAAAAGCCTTCAGATTAATTATTGATATTACATTAAATTAATTAATGTGAGCGAGTGATCAAATTATCTTTTTGATTACTGAGATTCCGAATTATCTTCTTGCTTCTAAAATTGCCGAATTGCATAGCTTTTAATGTCTAATAGTGTTGCTCTTTTAATTAATAATTTTGTAAGATAGTTGATATGTAGTCAGTAGTACGTATTTTATCTTTTCAAGAATATCATGTTAAAAAAAAAAAGCTTAGAAATTTTTAAAACGAGAAAATATTTTTTATCATTTCAGTTTATTTATTTATTTTTTTGTTAATTATTAGTGACTGTTTGGCTATTTTATCAAGAAATTTACTTCACAAAATTAGAACATTAATATTTTGACAAATACGTACATGTACATTGTGTTGTCAAAATTGCTTCGAGAAATTACATTCCATTATCTATAAATTTTAATTCCATTTTTTAATTGTAATAAAATTTAAATACATTTAAAGAACATTGCTATGAATTGGAGTCAAAATTATCCTTGACTGCAAATGAAACTGGAAATTAGATATGGCGTTCGCCAAGTTCTTAAGATGATCTTCTAAAAGAAGGAACTAACACACTTATTTAACTAAGGAAGTCATCCGCGCAGAACAGTCGTTCCAAAATCGAATAATCTTTTAAAGCAGTTCGGTGACGCACAAATTGCGATTTCGTAATCGAATTACGACTACACTTTGAAAAATCATTCATCAAAGGAAGCACAACTCTCCTTTTTGGTTTCAAGAATAAGATTGAAAAAAAAAAGGTTTTGTTCTCTGGTTTATTTTCAGCAAGGGAAAGAATTGTGCTCTTGGCATTGACATTTCAGATTAAAACATGGCTGGCATCTCTGGATCTTCGCCAAGAACAGGCAATGAGTTGTTGCTCGTTGTGTAACAAGCTACGTCAAGAAGATGCGAAACTGTTGGATAAAGTTGGGGACCATTAGTTTTCGAAGAGAGAAAAAGAATGGATAAGAATAGAAAACAAAAGGCTGACGAGAACATGGAGACCGAAGAGAAATTTGAAATTAAAATCGCGTTCGGGGTTGTGTTTCCGATACGATTTTAATGTTTTTTAAACCAAGAAGGATGTGTTTTCATTTAGATTTTCTGAGAGATATTCATCTTATTCAACGCTCGGTTGCCCTACAAATAATTATATTTGTTATATGGATATTTTTTTTTATATCAGGAACACTTTACATGAAAATCATTCTCAGGAAGAAGGATGATAAAAGAGACTTTGGGAAAATTTTTCAGATTCTTTCACATATCGTATTTTATGGCGTAACCCAGCTTCTTTCAAACTGTGGGGGCACCCCCCAGAGGGGCGTGTTGATCCTACCAGGGGGCCACGATCGTATCGAAAAGTCTAAAGTAGAATATTATTCAAAAAACTATTACTTTACTGAAAGGAATAAAAGCGAAATACATTCTGAGATAATAAAATTTATCATTTACACTGATATAATATACTTATATAAATGTATCAGTACTGCACAATGTACGGTATTAATTATTCTTCAATACCAAGAAGAACAAGTTTAATAATTACTAGTGACCACATGGGCTTGTCATATACAAAATTTAATGCATATCTTGATAATTTTTACGGTTTATAACTAAAGTTGTATTGTAGCTGTACGTCAAAGTACATTATTTTTGAATTGAATATATTGTTATTGTATAGGGCGGGGGGGGGGTGATGACACTTATAATTGAAAAGTGGGTCACCAATATTGAAAGTTTGAGAAACACTGGCGTAACGTATTTCCATTCAGAATGTTTTCCTCAAAATAGTTATTTTGTAAAAAATTTAAAAAATTATTTTCAATACTATTTTAAGCAGAGATTTATAAGTATAAATGCAAAATCTTTTTCATACATTGTATTTGCTCAATACAGCCCTTAATGTTGGCTACTTTGCATTAATGGCCCCCGTTATAAATTGATATATTTTTCATACTTCTCTCTTAACCCACTTTATTATAAGCAATGAAAAATCAACGTTTTCATATTGTCCTCTTCGACCGTTATATTGAGTATTTATGTATTAATTTAACATCTGCTTTGAAGTTAATCAGTTAAATCTATTCTGTACCTAACGATATTTGTACATGGTTTTTCCCACTTAATTGTTTTTTTGTTACTTTAAATACTTTTCTTATTTTTAATTCTTAGTTTTGTTACAAACATGTCTTAATTCTCGCTCAACATTATGTTACTTTCTATGAGAGATGAAGGCTCCCTTCTACAATTATGACTTGTCGGAGTTAAAAAAAAAAAAACCCGCCCGCTTAAAAAAATAAAAACTAATTAATTTGAAATTTTCTTTTTCTTCATTATATATTTAATAAGAAAATGATGCAAGTTACAAGCATTAACTTTGCGAGAACTTTTAATTCTGTTGAGTGTATTTTTATTGAATACGATGCAGCAGATATCAAAAATTAGGTTAGAATTGGGCCACCTTATAGGGTCATCTACATTCAGAAGTTGTGTGTGTGTTCAAATCTTGGAAGTTCTACAATGTTAACAAGACTTAGATGACATAGTGAGCGTGCCATTCAAGAGTTCCACTTTTTTTTTTTACAAATCTGGGTCTAGCGAAGAAATATAAAATAAGTAATTACAATTAAACAAGAAATATGATTGATATTTGTATTGAATAGTTTTTTTGGTGGGCTTTCCTCAATTTTATAATTGTGCAATAATAATAAAAAAAATTAAATAACTTTCATGTTTCTCACCATATCTAGGCAAAACTGACATTTAATTAATGATTGAGTAATTAATTAACATAATTTACTCACTTGTAGACAGAATTTTTGCTTTACGGATGTCATTTTCTCATGCCTTTTTTTTTTTCATTGTAAAACTAATCCAAATCTAAAAGCTGGTAAAATTCAGTTGAAGTCTTCATTAAGATAAATTTTGACAATGGATCCCCTAATGTAAAATAAGTATCTTCAGCATTTCGTGTTACAAAGCATTCTTTGTGTATTTTGTAGATTTACTATAGGTCCCAGATAACCTCACTTTAGGATAATAATTAATTTAAATTTAAATGTGTACTTTAGTTGTTTTATATCATTCAAGAGTGATTTTAATGTACAACTTTAGAATCATGCCAGTGATCAAACATAGTGGTGCGTTCGATCCATGTTTCTTTTGAAGTTCTGTGGTCTTAACTAATGAAAACTACTAATTGATTGATTGATTGAATATTAACGTCGCACTGTTCAGCTACACGAGGGCTTTTGGCGACGGACCACGTAATTTTGAACCATGGTCAAGTGACGTGGACGACACCTGAGCTGGCACCCCCTTCTCCTAACTACCACACCACACCAACGGGAGGACGTTTCAGCTCTCGACAGATTTAACGTGCATCACTGCCCTACACGGCGAGTCTTTAGTGGTACTGGGCTCGAACTCGTGACAAGGCAAGCCACGGTCCGATACCTATACCACTCGGCTACCGCGGCCGCATGAAAACTACTAAACGTTAAATGGAATTGGTTCTGAATGTTTTATGTTAATTTCGCACTTAGAGAAGCAACACACAATAAGGAACCACCTGGTATTTTTGAACCATGTCTAGAGACAAAGAGAAGAGAGATAGAAAGAGAGAAATGACTCCTCACTCCATTCTCAAAACTTTCCCACCACGCAAGCCTGAGAACTTTGACTTCTGACCGATTTAACGGTGGTCAGCTCTGCTATTTGGCGTGTCTGTAGTGGAATTAGGAATCGAATCCGCAGCTCGCGAATTTACTATGGTCACTCGGCTACAGATTTCAAAAATATTTTTATGATGTGGAAAGCGTATGGATAAGATACATGCTGGAGCGTAGCTGCATTCTTGATCATATGACTGTAGGGATAAATCTAGCGTCAGTAAATGATCAAATGGCGATAAATAAAATCAACCTAACTTTCTTTGTGGTCCCAAATTTTAAGAAAAAATTTATTATTATTTAGTTAATTAAAAAATAATAGCAACAGAGTTTTTGAAAAACTAAAAAAAAAAAAAATCTTAAAAATTTGTTTTATTTGAATTATCCGAAGGACGAAAACTTGTCGAAATTTTTTTTAATTTTCAAAAGTTACACAAACTTTTTAACTAAATGATATACTTAGTAAAAACTGCATATTTTTAGTTTATGAAATTATCACCTAAGAAATCCAGAGAATTTTCCTGAGCCCTTAGTATGGACGATTGTGGATGATATTTTTATTGGAAATGATTGTCATTCAATAATCTGTTTGTGACTTGATTTATAATACTAATTTAAAATGCTATTTTTTGTTGAAAGCATGATACACATTGCATGGCCATTTTCTAAATCAATATCTGAGGCATAGCTGGAACTGCCATTAAAGAGAAATTATTGGGAAATGCTTCATCATATCATTTTTGAAAATGGCTGTTTATTTTTATTGCATATTATGGTTACTGTGCTCAGAAATCAATATTCGCCGAGTATTTAAGGGTTGTTTTCGTTTTTATAATTTAAGCGTACTTCCATGTATTTAAAAACTTAATTAGCTTTTTTTCTTAGTATGTTTATTTACGGGAATGATATAGGTGAATTATTTTGTTAATTTTTGAAAAACTAGTTATGTTGCAAATTATGGAATTATTTACTTATTTTTATCGATGTTCGTTTTACGTGTTTGAAATAGAAATATAGCACATAAATAAAGTATTTTTGCATATATGCTATCATTACACGAATAGTGCGTAAATTTATGTAAATTCTAATAAATTTACTTAAATTATTATTAGTTTAATGTTGCTGGCTGTGCCTTAGGTGACTGTTTTTATCGTTGGGCTGCTAGTCGGCTTATGACCGAAAGATCGGAGACAGTATAGGACAAAAAACTGTTGTTTTAATTCATAATTTATAAAATTGTAAATTAAATACATTTGTTTCAGAAAAGGTTTTATTATAAACCCTTTAAATTTAGTTATTAAAAAATATTTTTGATTTATTTTTTTTACTTTGAAAAATGATATTTTTTTCCTTCAAATTTGTCAAACATTCCAGAATGAATGAAAAAGCAGTAGAAAAAGAGCAAGTTAAGTAATAAATATCTTGCCAAATATCCTCAAATTTATGTATACAGAATTGCCACTTATGCTCTATGGGCGAAAAATCTTTTCTCGTGGAATTTATGTCAATTAAATAAAATATGTTCGGAACTTTCTGGTTTTCCTGGGTGAATGTGTTTTCAAATTTCCTCTGTATAGAAATAATTCCTAAGCTAATAAATTAAAGAAATTCTAAACCTAAATTAATTCTAACTATATAATACTTTTTGAGATCACAAAAGAGCAATTAAATACTCAAAACACCGATATTTCGTTCAATATTTTGGAAGTATAGAGGTCCAATAAAGCTTTAAACGATAAAGGCAACTCTTTTTAACTATTCATAGTAAAATTTCATTTTTTAGGAACCTGTTCCTTAAATACCGAAATGTATGATTCATTATACTTTTGCTTTGGTATGTAGATGTATTACAGTATACTATACAGCAGGTAAATTACTATAAAGCAGTTATGGGCAAATAAAAGCCAGCTAAGACTATCAGAAAACCAAATAGGCAGAAAATGACCTATTCATTTCGATTAATATATATTGTTAACAATGTTTTTCTCGTACAAAGGTCAACAAGAGTAAATAGAAATGAAAATTGATTGGCATTAATTTACAGAGAACTTATGGAAATTTAAACAATCAGTCTCACACCTTGATTTAACAAAAAAAATTGAGGAAAAGAGAGATTGGGTACATTTGTTTTATTAAACTGGTTATAAAATTAAATGTGTTTACACATATGAAATTAACACAATGATTAAAACTGTCACTATTTAATTTAATTTATATTTATTGATTTTTATGGTAAAATTTATGCCTTTCCTGAAATGCAAAGTTAATTAATGAATTCAATCAATTATATTACAATGTGGCCTACGAGGCAAAACGATTTCCCACCCCCTTTCTGTGTAGAATACATCATTCAAATACATAAAACAATTTTATACCACATTTTTACCTCTTTAATTTGAATTTAATATGAGAGGTAAATTGTTACATGGATTATATTAAAAATTATATACATCATACTTTCTATGTATCGTGTGTGTGAGTAATTCACACAGTTAAGCAAATATAAAAATAAAATGATATAAGTTAAATTTGTTTGAGATAAAACTCCATTCGCTAGCGTAACCTACGAGTACATATGGAGAGTGAGGTGCCAGCTCAGATGCCAACCTGGTCATTTGACCTTGGCTCAAAGATTTGAGGAGTTTCGACTACGTTGAACAGACGTTTAAATCAAACACACGTAAATAGTTAGAAATGTTTAGTTATTTGAAAAAGTACTTATGAATTCATTAAAAAATTCTTATGGATTAATTTTTTATTTGTTATTGGTACAGCAAATTATTTGCTAATTATGAAATAAAGAACATATAAATGGATATATAGTTAATTTAATGTTACTTGACTTCTTACGTTTAATAATATAAAATCTCGTGGTTAAATAAATGAAAGCATCAAATTTTGTTTGAAAAAACAAAAGGAATTATATTAACTGTTCGAAAATACTGTTAAAACCATATACTGTAACAACTATCATCTGAATATTTTTCAGGCATCAGAATAATTCGATTGCACTAAGTCCAAAAAAAAAAAAAATCTTATAACAGTATAGAAAGAGGTATATGAAACTTTATATCAGATTCTTTCAATGAATACCTAAAGGAAACAATTCTTAAATTTATATATATTAATGTATAAAAATAACCCTGTGATTTGAATTATTTTTACCTCCTTATTATGATATTCTTAAAACTTAGATTTCTTTCTTAAAAAAAAAAAATCAAAATTATGTTTTCATTCCCTTTTGGATTATGGTATTTAAAAAGAAAACTTTATATGAAATTAGTTCTCTTATGATAACAAAATTATTTGTGAACTTTACATTTTGATTAAATTCGAAATTCTGTTTCATCAATCTAGCGCATTTTTTTAATTCACAATTTACGAAAGAAGAATTTAATTTTGTCTTTAAGTCATTTATTTCTTTTTAAACATGCGAAGTGACTCTTGAGAACAAATAAGATAATAGTTTTAAGAAAGAAAACCATTCATTTCCTTGATTTACTTAAATTCTCTCTCTTTCGATATTAATATTGCTATGAAAGATAACTTTAATAAATTCTCTCTAATCTGATAGAAAATCAAAAGAAAACATTGTTTGAGTAGAAGAATCTAGAAACGACAAATGCTTTAAGCTCACGTGAAGATATCAATCAAAAAACGTTTTAAAGTGTTCTTCCAAATAATACATCAGAAGATTATTGTTCACACTTCTAAATTCCATTTCACAAAAATCATTTTTTCCTTATCTCATCTTTGTATAATTTAACTGAGTGTTTAAATTTAATATCTGTTCTAGTATCTACCTTTAAAGTTAATATCTAATTCGTGAAGGAATTTAATATTAAAACTAAGATTTACTTTCATTCTTGAATGACATTTCATCCGACTTTCATTTTAGGATTAAAATATCCAACTTAAGTATTAATATTTTTTATGCATTCAACTCTAATATCTTTCATAAAATAAAAGATTATTTTTTGATATATAAATAAATTAATTATATAATTTAATTAACATGACAATTTTAATATATAACTTAATTAACATGACAATCTGATTTAATGCAAAAATGCAATTTTAGATATGTGGTTAGTAGCATTCTCTATAATTGATTTCGAATATTACTTTGAAACTTATCATAGTACTTCAGACTATAATCATCCGAAGTAACGGAAGGAACTTCTAAATTTATTTCTTAAAAAATTATTTTAAAAAAATTTAGATATTTATTTTTAAAAAAAGAAAAAAAAAACCCTGATGAATTTAGCTTTTTTTTTAATAACCGTATATCATTGTAAAAAAATTACAAGAGTTAATCCAAACCTCTATATCATTTTCTTCCAAAGAATTATCTAGCAATATGTTTCATCATTGCAGCATATGACTGCATCAAGTAAGCTAAATTTTACGATTTTCAGAACTACAAAAGCATTTTGAATATACACTCTTTAATAAAACTTATAAAACCATCAATAGAACTAATCATAAAATCATAAACTCTACATATTTGATGATAGAAAAAAAGTTTTAATGACGTATAAGAGAATGATTAATTGGGTTTTATATAAATGAACATTTAAAAAATGCTTATATTCAAAGATTTATTTTTCTAAATATATTTTTCTTTGTCAAAATTAACAATTTTCATGAAATCCGAAATTTTTTTTTTTAAAAAAAAAATGTTTTATAAATTTCTGTGTGTTAAATGTCCATGCTATTATTTAAAGTGATGAAAATATACATTAAGAAGACATACATTAAGAAATATACATTAGAAGAAGTATTAATGTTTTGCCCCATTTAAAATTAAAGGATTTTGTGAAAACAGTGGAGCACACAAGGGGGAGGGGGGGTCAACGGGACCGGACCCCACCCCCATAGCCCTTGATTTTTTTTTATTGAATAATAATCCTCTGTATACAGTACGTTTAGTTAAATATTTGTTATTAATAATTAATATTATTAATTAATGCTAATTATTTATTCAATATTTAATTTTTTTTTTTTTTTTTCCGAATATCAATAAAATCAAAAAAATATTTTGGGCGGCGGTTTTGCGGCTTGTTCGAGAATTGTAGTGTTTCGGCCCCGACCTAGACCTATTGAAAAATTCTGTGTGAAAATAATACATATATTTACGAGTTATTTGTAAATGATACCAGTGATATTTTTATGCATTGTATGCGCAGTATATGCTTTCTTGGATCTAAAAATATATTAAATGTCAGTAATATTTATTTGAGAGATTTGTTTTGAATTACATTAAATCTAGTATGACCTTTTAATACTAAAAAAAATATCTCCCAACTGCTTCGTATTTTCTTTTATGAGAAGGATTTTTTAAAATAAAAAATAAATGTCCCTGATTTTTTTTTATTAAAATAAAGTTAACTTTTATTTTCTTATAGGTGCCCAAGATGTGGCCCAAGACTTAGGTCGCCTACGAAAACTTGGCGTCTCTCACATCCTCAACTTGGCAACTGGCGTCGCCAACTGTTTCCCGGCAGACTTCACTTACAAAAGACTGAACATCCGCGACCATCCTGACATGAACATCCGACGTCATTTCGAAGAGTGCTTCAAATTCATTGACCAGGGCCGGCGCCAAGGGTGGGTGTATGTCCACTGTAATGCTGGCATCTCGAGGGCAGCCACTATCTGCATCTCATACCTCATGAGTCGACAGAGGATGCATCTTCAGGATGCCATCAATAAGGTGAAAGATGCAAGACCCATCATATCGCCCAACACTGGATTCTTGAAGCAGCTGAGAGAATATGAAAACGAAATATTTGGCCTTGTTTAAACTGGAAAACGCGTTTCTGTAATGTTATGTCGATGGCCTTAACAAAATATAAACAGGAGAGATTCCCTCTCATTTATTACAATTTCATTGTTATATCTTTAAAAAAAATAATCGCTGTTTTCGACGAACGAAGAGGACAATGTTTTATGTTTCATTAAAAAGAAGAAAAAACTTATGCCTTGGGTCAAAGACCCGTTAGTGTGCCAAGTGCTGCTTGGGCACTTGTTGACTCTTGGACAGACTTCAACTGTTTACTTATGTTTTGTTGTTATCACGGAATACTGTGATCATGTTACAAGTGCTGTTTTATAACATGTGTACAACCATCTAAACGAATTGTGAATGAAAATGTGTTCACTCTTTCTTACCTCATTGTAATAAACTTAAAAAAATATTCAAAGATTGTAAATAATCAATGATTTTTGGGTGACCTTGTATTATAAAATTTTATGAATATATTTGTTGAACTGAAAGGAGTATGATAATGACTGAGTTTTATTAGTATTCATCAATCGGTAGATACATATTATTGTTATATGAATAGAAATTATTTCAAAGAAAATGATTCTTACATCTTTTTTACCTCATTTTTTAAAAAAAATATGCATTTATAAGTAATTATTTTATCTTGATGGTAGAAATGTATGCTTTTTTTAGGAAACTATCATAAAATAAAATGTTAAAACAATTAAATAAAATACTGCTTCATTTGAAATGCCTTTAGATGATTTTAGAAATGACTAATAAAAAATAAACATTATTATGCAGATTCTTATCCATTGTGTTGAAACTCATTAACAAAGACACAGCTAATGAATCCTGTGCATTGTTAAAAAAAAAACTTAGATAGAGAATTTTTCAGGTATTTTCAAATAATTTTTACTTTTAAATATGCATTAATTTGAATAATATCAATGCACTATTTATTTATACAGTGTAGTAATCATACTTTTATTTGAATATCATTATTAATTTAATTAATTATGCAAAAGTAACGTTTTCAATCGCCGTCTGAACTTAGAGTAATTACAAACAAATACAGAGTCTTTTTTCCCATCGACAATTTTTCAATTTCATTATAATTACGAATCTTTTTTTTTACGAGGACCATCGTTTTAAATGCATATGCGTCCATTAGATTCTTTAATTTAGAAATATCAATGAGGGTAGGATATTTATTCAGACTGGTTATCTAATTGTTTCATTTGGAAAAAAATTATAATAGATACATTGAAAAAAACTAATTTACCATACCAAAAAGTTTTCGAAAAATTCAATTTTGTGAAATAGTTTTGTTAATTCAGAAAATTAAATATTTATTTCGATAAAAGTATATTTTTAGTTTCAATATATTTTTCTGGATGACAATATTTAATTTTGTTATAGTTAAGTTTGAAAATTATGAATATGATATAGAAAAATTATTTGTTTTTTTCTTCTCATATATAGGGTAAACTTCGTAAATATGGGAACCAAAATACACTCATAGACAAAAAAAAATTAGCGCACCAAGAAATAATATCGGAATCGTAACGAAACTTCGTATAAAGGTACATGTCGGAGAGATATGCAAACGATTAGAAATGCAGCGTGATTGCGCATTACGTATAGCCGGTAGAGGGTGTTTAACGTCATTCTCCGTGGAGTATAAAACAGGTAACCAAAGCTTGTTTGAGTGTGTTGAATCGTTTACAAAGTAAGAGCTGAGGTAGACATACCATTACGCCGTTTTCGAAGACAATATGAGTGGCTGTCGCAGTTTGAGAGGGGGGAGAATCATCGGCATGATGGAAGCTGGTTGGTAAGCTAGGCGAGTAGCTCGTCAATTAGGTCACTCTGACTGTGTTGTGAGGAGGTGTTGGGACCAATGGATCCGAGAAATGTCATTTGCACGAAGACCAGGCTCAGGATGCTCTCGACAGACCAGTCATCGAGAAGACCACCATATCATAAGAAATGAACGCATGTAGCCAACTGCTTCATCGGCTGCCATCCAAGCTCAGGTAGCACCTTCACTAGGGGCCCCTGTGTCTTCTCGAACCATACGAAGGTGCCTGACTGAAAGACATTTGGGATCACGGCGCCCATTACGTGCGCTGCCCTTGACGCCTACCCATCGACGCCTCCGTTTGGAGTGGTGCCACGCACGAGGAAACTGGACTGCAGCGGAATGGAGCCATGTCCTCTTAAGCGACGAATCCAGATTCAATATCAGCATTGATGACAATCGTGTACGTGTATGGAGACCCCGTGGTGGACGCCTCAATAATGCCTTTGCCTTACAGCGACGCACCGCTCCCACAGCTGGTGTGATGTCATGGGGTTTGATTGCCTACAATACACGGTCATTCCAAGAATTGATCCGTGGCACCATGAGAGCCCAGTGGTATGTCTATGACATCCTACTACGTTATGTGTTGCCACTCATGCAACGGTTCCCAGAAGCTATTTTTCAACAAGACAATGCTCGGCCTCACACGGCAAGGGTGTCACAAGACTATCTCTGCACTGTTACTACCCTTTCTTGGCCTGGCCGATTCCCAGATTTGTCTCCAATCGAGCATATCTAGGATCATTTGGGACGGCGAATTGGGCATCCCACGAGTTTGAACGAACTAGAGGCAAGGTTACAGCAAATATGGAACGAAATGTCTCAAGACATCATACAGAACTTGTATGCCTTAATGCCCGATCCTATCGCATCGTGCATTCGCGCCAGAGGGGGTTCAACAGGGTATAAAATCCTCCCTTTCTTTTGCGTTTTTCTCTGAAATAAATGATCCTTTTTTTTTTGATTTTCTAATCATTTATATCAAATTAGTCATTATGTATGTAAAATTTTGTTTCATTTTGATGACTCCTTCTTGGTGCGTTAATTTTTTTGTCCATGAGTGTACTTAAATAAAAATATACTTAACTAAAGATGGTTCATTTTTTCAAATTCAAGATATTTAAAACCCTAGAGTTTGGCCTTTCTAATGACATGTGAACAAACCTGTAACTCCTGTTGCTCTGTGTATAAAGAAGCTCCAAAACAAATTCTGTAGTAGCCCATATTTGTCTAATATCTTAAGTAATATGGGAACAATTGCTGGAAATATGGTCAGGTTTCATTATAAAAAATGATAAGAGAAACTGTCACTTCTACATTTATTTTTTCCAATAAAAAATTCATTTTTTACACAAATAACATGTTTGGAAAATGATAAGAAGTAAAATTATACCTTTGTTATTACACAAATTGTACCACAAAAAAAATGTCCAAGTTTTTATGTAAAACTAATTAAATGGTGAAAATCATATAAACTATTAAATTAGCACAAATTATTACAAACTTAAAAAAAAGCACCCTGTAATGAGGACTTGCACTTGTATCATACGCTACATTCATTACAACAACTTAAGTAGTCACCCTCCAACGACTCATTCCTCATGAAACCAGGATGAACAATCACAACATTGCATCCATCCACTGTCCTTGATTTTCATCATACTAGTTAGCTACACAAACAGGACAAATGCAGGATCATTATATTTTCTGGTACTTACTGCTGCTCAGCTTTTTACCACTATACACCTTCTCTACGACCTCAGTTAGCAACTCTCTTCTTTGTAGAAGCCAGACTTGGGATGGCTATCTGAGATCGGTTAATCGAAAAATAGATTTTTTAAATCGATATGAAGCACTGAATCGATTCAGTGAATCGATATTTCATTCTAGGAAATCGACATTCAATTTTTTTTCTGTTTCGGTAAAAACCATAAAAAACGAAGAATTTAAACACTGTTTATCGCAGGCAGTTGTGCCCCTGAAGTATGATCTATACTTTAATGTCAAGAACAAAAATCTCCATTTATCATCACGTTCACTCAATAGCCATGATGTATATGAGTATCATGGAATAATCTGTTCCGTGTGAGAGCCTTTTTTCGATTGTCGGCAACATCGCAAGTGATGAGCGGAACCGCTTGGACCCCAGTAGACTTGACAGACTGTTATTTTTAAAAAGTTTAGATAATAAGTGTTGGGAACTATAAGCTATATAATCTATTTTCTAAACTTTTTAATGTAACAAATACATTCAGAAAAAAAAATGTCTTCTTTTATACCTGATACTTTGATATGGTAATAAAAATAATTGTAACTGTCGAATTCCCTGCAAAAATCCCCTGATTTTACTGATAAGATATCGCTTATTATGGTATTTTCTTGTTTTTCATAAAATAGATTTATATTTACATTGTAAATGCAGACTTGAAAAAAAAATCCATTTTTGTAGAAATCGATCTTTTAGATCTCGATTTTTTTGTGAATCGATTCTTCAGGTTACGATTCGAATCGATTTAAAAATTGATATTTTTCGGAAGGAATCGGGATTCCTAAGCCAGACTTTATGAGCTTGTCAGCTCTCTACCAACTTTCTTACATCTTCCACGATTTCCATTCGTTGTTTTCAGTGTTCAAATTGGAACCCGAATCATCTCCTCCAAAAATATTGCTATTGACTGAAAAAATTCAGTAGTGACAGAGCAAATGAACCACGTGCTATTGTAACTTGGCCTAAGTTATAACGAAGAGATTATGGAAGGAAGATGAACTCAAAGGATATGTAGGACGAGCGGATGGTCTGGCTGGGTTGGAAAGCATTACTTCAACAAATTTCACTATTGTCCATATTACCTTTAATCTTACTGCCTATATTTGCTCTTGTGAATTATTCAATAGTTGTCATTTCTGCTGTCGAAGGGAAAAAGAACAAAACCAACCTTTCCCACCAACAGATACTGTATTCAAATAGGATTGCAGCCACTTAAAGGTTTTGTGACATCTCTCGCGTTCTTCCTCTAACATAACCTTTATGTTCTTTGACGGCCACGATTAATGGCAAAACTTTTCCAACCCAAATCCAAGAAGTGAAACGAAGCATAGATGCAAATAAGATAACCTTTAAAAGGATAGAAATTTTAGTGAGCAA
>BMAV01001279.1:24779-49744 GCA_019973955.1 Trichonephila inaurata madagascariensis | reverse complement strand
TTTTTCAGCGCCAATGCTTTCGTTATCCTTTACGTACATAATACTCTCCCTCATTTCAGAATTTCAAGTCTCTCAGATGATTTTTTGTGAAGTTATGGCAATAAACCCACCTGTTGCTTAAGTTTTGCACACCAGTGTAATTTTCGTTCTCCCCTGTGTCGTACGGCCGACGGAGGAGTGCGGTTCGCCGGCCTCCTCCCCAGCTGTCGGCCAGGTCTAATGCTCTCTGCCGTCGGCTCCTACCTGCGCGGGGGGAAAGAGTCGGCAGGCACCGATGTTTTTCTCCCCCCCTTTCACTGCGTTTATCGGCTCGTTCCGTACTTTTAATTAAATTAAAATTCTTCTGTACTGGCAATTAAATAAAATACTAGTATATTACACAAAAAGGGCAAACCAAGTTTGAATGTCACTACCCTTAAATGCGAAAGATAGGAGATTTAGACCTCTTCGGAGATCAGGCGCTCCAGTGAAAACATCCCCAACATCTGTGCGCCTGGGCTGAATGCATGATAATCTCTTAAGTCGCGATACCATTTAATTTGAATTCTTTTTTGCACCTTTCCCATGATAACTATTTGTTTTGAATTTGTCATCCAACAATCTGATCATCAAGTTTTGCTTCGTGATTGTCTTGTAATTTTATGAAGTTCTGAAGATAAATTAGCTATCAAGTTATTTTCTATAATTTAACTGTGGATTGAAGTTTTTTTTTGTAGTTGAATTTTTGAAGGTAGATGTAAAATTTTTAATTAAACATATGTTTGTCACAGTGCATTGTGTATTCCAAAAAAACCCTGTACATTTGTAATCCCCCAAGATTTTTTGTATAGATATAGTTCTACAACTTTTTGTATGAATAATATATTTTAAATTATTTATTGAACATATAAAATATCACCATATTAGAAAATATATATTCCACAATAGTTCCTTAGTAAGTTTTAACCTTTATAAATATTCTATAATTTTTTTAACTTCTAAAAACATTAAAATCAATGTTCTACATCAGATAGTAAGTCTGGTAATTCTTTTTGTATACTTTTATATAAATGAATAAGGTAAAACAAATATTTAAAGTATTTTCTATTCAAATATACAAACTGTGCATATTAGTATATACAACAAAATTTGTTTTTCAATGCAAACTATTTGTGAATAGTCTAGATCAGATGTGGCCAACCTTTTTGGGAAGAGTGCCACTTTCTGACAAAAAAATAGTTTTGCACGTCATTTCCAATTTTAAAATATATAATAAAAATACAAATTTGTGTTTTATTATTAATAATTTTTTTACCAAGTAATTTATATTAGTGCTACTTCACTCTTGAAGATAGTAATAAAATGTTGTTTTAAGTGCATATCTGCTAATTTTGAACACAAATTTGCCTTTATTATGTTCATAAAAAACATTTGTTCAGAAACATGTTGATCCAAACCTACAACAATCTCTGACAGCCAAATCGTGTAAATTTGGGGAATTAATTTTTGAAATTCAAAATAATTCAGATCACTTGTAGTTGAAATAAGTTCCTTATGTTCGCTTTTCAGTTAGTATGGTGCTGTAGGTCAATAATTTCGATTTCAGGTGAGTAACAATTAACAAAATGGGTCTGTGAAAAGATTAGCATTTTTTTTTCATAATCTTGAAAATCACACCTAGAACTGATTGAATCCTACAAAATGAATGTTAAATTTTTAAATCTATCATAGCTCCAAGCATAAGATGATGAATGGTAAGGTAGCTAATGGAGTTTTTTGATGGGGGGCTGTAAAATATATTCTACAAATAATAAACAATATTTTAAACTAATAAAAAAATTCTTTTAGTAACTTAGCTGTGTTTGTTTTTTATTGCAAGGTATTTTTACATCTGGAATCATTTTTGAAGTCTGTGACTTAATGTCATCCAATCTATTTCCATGTATTGTTTTTGTTGTGGCATTACATGTTTCACAGCTCTTGGTACTTTAAGGATATTCTTTTCTAATGTCAGTCCAAAAGTGTATATCAACTACACTAAATTTTATTCTCAATTGAGTGTCATTCGATATATCAATTTGCTGTTGTTTCTTTTATCAGGAGAGGTGTCAGTCTTGAAAAGGATTTAGGATTCAAGATAATTTTTGTTTTTGAACAGGAAGTTTTCAAGAAATGTTGGACCAAACTGATTATTACATTTTTATTGAGATTAATGTTGTATATTTATTAAAATATTATGCAAATTAGGAAACTATTCAATATCATCTTTCAAAATGCC
This sequence comes from Trichonephila inaurata madagascariensis, assembly GCA_019973955.1. Taxonomy (NCBI): domain Eukaryota; kingdom Metazoa; phylum Arthropoda; class Arachnida; order Araneae; family Nephilidae; genus Trichonephila; species Trichonephila inaurata. Next base: position 47,487 of record BMAV01001279.1, on the reverse strand, counting down.
TTCTGCTCAAAATTTCAATTTTACTTTGTACCTTGAAAATAGTAATACTTGTTCATTGCAGTAATGTGTTAAGCTAAGTGAAATTGGTATAAATACCTGCTACATACACACAACTCTCTAAATCCAAACTGCTTCATGTAATTTTTGAACTAATTGAAGTTATATTTCTATTAATTTTTACCAGTGAATTGCCTTTAAGTACTCAACCTTTAAAAAAAATTAAAATTTTGACTCTGCAAATAGTGATTACTTGTGAAACCCCTGTTAAAGTTCCAGGAATCCCAGGTTGAAGACCTTAAACTTTTTTGACTCATTGAACCCTTAAAACTAAAAGATGTTTTCAAAGAACCCCATTCCACATTTAGATGAATAAATTTAAATACATTAAAGTATATCAACATGTTACAGATTCTTTAAGTAAAGAAATTAAAAAAGGTATTGTATTTATTATATTAAAAAATTTTACTTTAACTCATTATTATAATACTTGTCTACTAATTAATACTGGTCTAGATGATAGCCTTCTAACTGCTTCATAAATGAAAATTCTTAAATTCCATCGCAAAGGGTTATTCAAATCTAATTCCTTTGAAAAAATTGTATTGGTTAAAACTCGATAACATTGTTTCCTTATAAATATTTAATGTAATAAATGAATTCATTAAAAAGAAATGTTTCTACATTTGTGCTTTTATATTTCTTAATAGAATAAACTTTAATTTTTGGTGAATTAAGTTACTGATATACAGTTGCAAAATTATTTTATTTATAAAACATACTTTTTACATACAACAGATATGGACAAAAACATTTTTATTACACAAGTACATGGATTTAATAAGCCCAAATTTTAATGTTTTTGTGAAAAAATATTTAGTCAACAAATCATGGTTTGGATCAGGATAGTATTGATAGAAAATAAAATTTTTTTATTGATGCCAAAGCCTTAAATTCGTCCACAAGAAAGCACAGGGTATATTCTAGTTCAGACTGCAAAAAAAGTAGCTTTTGGGGGGTTGGGCAGCGTGAAAATGGCATAACAATTGCTTTGCTTCAGGCCAAACTGCTGCCAATGCTCCTTTTTCTGCTGAAGAGTCATCACTCATAAAGACTTCTGGATACTATATTTTAAATAAAAGATTCAGTTTATACATATATACAAGAAAGATAATTTGAAACACATGCCATACAGGTGGTCCTTAAATATTGAAAATATTTAGAAAATTAGAAAGTATACAATATTTATAAATAATTTCACAATTCGTTACAAAGTTGCAGAAACTAAAAAATAAAATATGAAGGCCACCATCATTAAGAAATTTTTTGAACCAGATAAAAAAATTTATCTCATTCAATAGAAAAATAAAAGCTATGAGCAGAACTATTTCTTTTACTATGTAATACAGTAAGTATACATAAGCAGATCATTTATGAAAATATAATTTCAGTTTAGCATATACATGATAAATACATATTGTTCACTTAAATAAATATATTATAGTAATACAAAATTTAAAACCTCCTTACATCTTGTCCCCCCAAAACATTGGGGAAAGTTAATTTTCAACAAATGAAATGCATTGATGTAATTCTGAATAGATTGGGATGCATGAATCATAACTGCAAACGGCAAAGCTCCAACTTTTGTTGCTGATAAGATGGTTATTGTTGAAGATGTCTCACAACTTGAAGTTGAATCGATGAAAATTATTTCTTTAGATGAAGATAAATGATGATTTATCTTTATCAGTGGTGTCACAAGCAAAACTGCCCAAAGATGATCCTCATGAACTTTAACGGTTGTGCCTGAATACAGATAAATTACTTTACATGTAATTATAAGTATGAAAATGAAATACTAAACAAAATATAAAAAGTATCACTTTTTCAATATTTCTTGGAAAATAAATAAATAGCAGCAAATCTAAAAGGAAGTTTAAAAATATGTCACATAAGTTATTTATTTACTACAGTATTTATGAATGCATTATTTTTACTAGAAATATAATATTTTAGCTACCTCAGTTGAACTTCTTCAACATGTACTTAAAACACATTACTAGTTGTTAATAAGCTAAAGTTACTCCTTAAAATGTTTGTAACCTATTGTTAACATGCAGTTCCTGTGATTTAGTAACTTTTTTTAAAACTCTTAACTTTAGATATTCTTAGAAAAATTGTTATGAAAAACAATTAAAAATTTTAACTCGAAAAATAAATGTTACTGATGTGTTATAAAAAAATAAACAGATAGCAAAGTAGTAAAAAAGAAGTAATTAACTCAAAAAAAAATTACTAACCATATTATGATTCAAACATAACATTCCCCCCAAAAATAATTTTAGAATCTTGTACAATTTTTCATAAGGGTTTACTTAGAATCACTTCAAATATGTTAAGCAAATATTTTGCTTGTATGAAATAAAAGAACATTCTGTGAGCCAACAAAAACAAAGATAAAACATTTACAAGAAAGAATTTGCATGTGAGAATAAATCAAACTAAAATTTACCAATTGATTCATAAAATTGAACTTTTTCTTTTAGTGTCAAATGGATTAATTGAACTGCCTAAGTTAGCATTCCTCCAATATTTATGTAAGTAATATATTTGATTATGAGTAGGATTTATTGAAGCATTAGCTAAACCCATGAAATTATCTTCTAACAAAAATTTGTATTTGTGAAAGCGAATGACTTCAATTGGTGACATCCCATCTGAAAAATATTGGTAAAACTGTTGACGAACCTGAAAAGTTGAAACATTAGTATTAATATAGTACTATTGTTATTTTTTAAAGACGAAGCTATTTTTAAAAATTAAAAATAAATTACCTCATCATTAACTCTTAGCATCCTTAATGGGACATGGTACAATTTAAGCAAAAATTTTTAACTTAAGGATTTTCAAATTTTTTTTCGTTGCCTCCTATGTGTCTATACTATGTAAAACAGATTTTGTGCTCAAAATTTCATAAAAAGTTAGCCATTTAATTTTTTGAGGAAAAAACTTAAAATTTGTGATGTGATTTTAAAATGCTACTCCTCCTACATTCTTTTTTGTGGCCTTGGTTATTTTTTTGATAACAATGCTCAGTTTGGCTTTACAGTCAGCATTTCTTTTCGCATTTTGTTTGTGTCATTTTGAATGATGGCAAATCCAAGTTTTAGAAAATATAAATCTGGAATACAGAAATTTGTTCTAAAAACTGCCACATAATTAAAAATAGACATCTTTTTAGTCAATTTAATACACTTTTCCTAACATAGATAAATATATGTCATTAAAATTTATAACATTCAGCAAATATAAACAGTTTCAAACCAGCAAAAACTAAAGTTAAATTCTTCAATATTTTGATTCTTTTCTCCTGGTAAATGCCAAAAAAAATAATAATTTGAATTACTTCAGAAACTAATAAATTTCTTTTTTTAGGTATCAAAGATGTACTTTCAAAACTAAATCGTATATTTTTTAATGCATTAAAAATTATAGAGTAATCAAAACACTTTTATTACCGTCAAAAACTGAAAAAAAAATTAAACACTATTATTTTGGTTAAGAATTCTTTGTTACCATTTTGCTGTAATGTAAATTCATCAAAAGATTTTTCCTCTCAACATTATACTGTTAACTCTTTCATGTGCTTAATTTTTGACAAAAATAATGCACTAGAGGGAAATAATTACAAATATTTTAGATTAATCTCACAAAACTATAATTATTGAACAAAAGCTGGTACATGTTAATATTAAACAGTTCTTCAGATGTCCAATGTTTTAAAAAATAGGTGGTACATATTTCGTACCACCACACTTCAAGGAGCTATTTTTTCTTCCCTAGGCACAATGGAACTTTACAGACATATAACTCATCCATTCTCTTATTTTATAGTTGGAAAACAAATAAATTTACTTCATCTTATACTGTTATTCATCCTATATATTAAAACATTTTAAGTGTTTCTCAACCTAATGTTGTAAGCCTAATTTAATTTACCTAATGTTAGTTTTAATTTTAAATATTATATTCTGTACATTATTTTATTTTACCAAGTTTTTAATTAGTTAACAAATATAAGAAGTGTATTAGTCATACTTATTTTCCTGAGCACGAGCTATAGCTCATTTATGACATCTGTGTATAATTTTGTATGTACTATTATTGAATATAAGTATTATTTTAAAAAAGGTAACTTACAGCAAATCTATCTGGCACAATAAATATGTCCATTATTGCAAAGAAGTAAGATTTGTAAAGAAGACGGCCTTCAATAGCATAGTGGTACATTTTTTGGACTCATATTCATAATAGTAATGCACATGTGAGGTACTAATTATTGTAATATTGATTTATTTAGTTACATAATATATCCCACTTACCTGATGTGTATCAAATATCACAAGAACAACTTTCATTTACACTTAAACATACACAACACAATCACTTCCAAAACATACCATTCAACAGACTCACAGCTGATCAAAGAATGTGAACTACTGCATAAACCCATTCCATACAATTACCTTCTGACATCTGTTGGAAACTTGAGTAACTGCTAGAAGTTGACCTCTGTGGTGGTTCAAATGTACCATCTAGCATCAATATCTGAGTCATTCAAAGAAAGAGTTACAGTAACTCCCCCTTTTACAAATACTGGAATCGATCTTTGCGGTCCCTTTTATATTAAATATAATAGGAGCTTTAAACAAAATTTATGTAGCAATATTCGTTTGCTTCTCAACCCGAGCTGTTCACTTAGAAATCATAAGCGACTTAACTTCTGATGCCTTAATTGCAACATTAAAAAGATTTTTTGCTCGTCGAGGCATTCCCAGCATAATATTTTCTGATAATGGCACTAATTTTGTAGGTGCTCATTCAGAATTAAAACAGTAATACAAACTTGTGGTAACTCCCCCAGATACTTTGGCATCTTATTTGATTTCACATTCAATCTCCTGGAAATTTTTGCCTCCTAGATCTCCGAATTTTGGTGGACTCTGGGAGGCAGGAGTAAAATCATTTAAATATCACTTGAAAAGGACAATAGGTAATTTTAATTTAACTATTGAAGAATTCTTAACAGTTGTTAACCAAGTTGAAGGTATATTAAATAGTCGACCACTAATTCCCATATCCTCTGATCCCAACGATTTTAGCTCTTTAACACCTGGACATTTTTTAATCGGTCGTCCAATTAATTTCATTCCTGAATCTAAAATAATTGACATTCCAGATAATCGACTTTCTAGATGGCAGCAAGTTCAAAAAATTAATTGGAGAAAGTGGTCAAGGGATTATTTAAACAATCTTCAACAAGGCGAAAAATGGAAATTTGAAAAAGTAATATACAAAAAAATAGCCTTGTTCTATTACAGGAAGAACTTCCTAGTTCAACATGGCCAATGGGTAGAATCCAAGATGTAGTAACAGGGAAAGATGGAAAGGTTCGAGTTGTTATGGTAAAAACCTCTCGAGGTATTTTTAAACGCAGCATTTCTAATATACCAATTCCCAATACTTGAAATGTATACTTTATTTTAAATTTTATTGTTTGAAATGTTAAAATTATTCTATATAATGTATTTGTATCTGTATGTTTTATTAGCTTTTATCTTGTTTATTATTGTATTAATAGAATTTATTATGATTGTGTGTGTGTGTTGGAAAAATTAATTATCACTTGAAATCCAGAAGATTTCAAGGTCGGGCGATGTTAATGCCCATGTAAACTTTGGCATGTTGGCAAGTTATAGAATTGTAAACAAATAATGGCAACACTTAGGGTTGCCGCAGCAATGTGTTTTGTATCAACTCTAATACTTTTAAAAATATTTCAGTTCGTTCGAAAGACTTCATATCGGAAGTCGCATTAATAAAATTTGGATTTAAATAATAATTTCGAGTACAGTCCATTAAATTAACAACTCAACAGATTTCAATGTGGACACATCTACACCTTTTAGCTGCATCACACCTATTGATTCTTTTAATAATGTTGAATAACGGGAGGAATTACTGACCAGTACTCTCAAGCATAGCAGCCATCTAGAATTACTCAAACAACTGGCACTTGAAATAATAAATGGCATACCCGATCAAACCTTGATTATTTACACAGATGGTAGTCGGTCGGATACGGGTAGAGCAGGGAGTGGTATTTTTAGTAACACTCCTGGGAACAATGTTAAAATCAGCATCAGAAATCCTGACCACTGTTCCATCTTTAGATCAGAACTCATTGCTATTAGTGGTGCTCTCGATCATGCTCTGAATTCTTATAAGGCAGTATCTGGATCCTGACAGACAGCAGAAGCTCTATCCAGTATTTGAATTGGCCAAAAATCATGGACAGTACTGGTCTAGATATTTTATCGAAATTAGTTAGGCTCGCGGTCAGAGGAAACAAGTATGTCTCCAGTGGATTCCATCACGTGGATGTGCCTGGGAACGAAGCTGCTGATGAGCTGACTGGTAGGGGTTGTGATCCCACTGTCTTAAACCATTCGGAAATTCCTTCCTTCCAAAAAAATAAAAACAATTTGACTTGGCGTAACCCTCCTGCTCACCACTGGTACACAGCTAAGAGTCCTAGCCTATCTATACAATGCAGGAGTTCCAGGGCTCATCAGACGGCCTTGGCGAGCTTTAGAAGCGGTCACCTGCATAATATGCCTTTTGTGCAGGGGGCAAAGTCTTTTTTACCTGTCTCTGCTTCTGCTCATCTTCTGGACTGCTGGGGCATTTCCCTGCTACAGTTGTATGAACAACAAGACTTGGTGAAGGTTTTTCTGCTCCAAGGGGATTGGAAACAACAATTCATTTTCACCATTATAAATACAGCTGTTCAACGTTTCGCCTATTCTTCCACCCCCCGAAGAGTATTGGTTTCACCCTTCTTATTTAAACCAGTTTGGACCGGATGGATGCATTTTTCACCCAGCTGCAGACACGTATAATTTGCTATTTCCATGATTTTTCCTTGCTGAATTTCATTGTAATCGTACGAACAGATTTTAAAGGCAAGTTTAAATATTTTTTCATAATTTATATTTCAGATATTCTATTAACAGATATCTTATAACATTTTAGAATTATTTTTACTTTTATTAGTTTTAATTACAAATTTAAACTACTGTCCTAAAAATAGGATGCTGGGCGAATTCGTTAAATTTTCTGTTATTTAGTTTATTTCATAGGTGCTCAAGGTGTCGCGGAAAATTTTTTTAAAACTGCCGAGGAAGCTGTAGAATATCCTATTTTTTGAGGAAAGAGTCCAAAACGATTGCTTTGCCATCTGAAGTAGATGAATTAACAGATGAAGAAGGTTTTGAGATGACACTGAAACTCTTGACCCATCTGTAAAAGACGTTGCAGGTAATATTAAAATTTCTGTACCTTATGAAAACCATGATGTTCATAGAGAGATAGATTTATGAAACAAAAGTAAAACGAAGGATCAAATACATGTAAGAAAGGTAAAAAAAAAGAGTTAATAGCAGATTGGAAAATGGTTCCGCCAAATTATAATTTTTTGGTTGAAAGTAATGCCTCAAAAATAAACTATGAAACAGCTGTAAGCACTTTGGAGGGTCTATCACACGTAGAAGTTTTTGAAGAATTTTTGTCTCCCACATTTTTGGAGCATATTTTAACAGAAACAGAAAAATACGCCAAACAATGAAAAAACAAACCAAATTTTTCCTTAACAACTGAAGAATTGAAAACATTTATCGGTTTCTTAATTTTCTCTGGATGTCATATGCTATCAAGTGAGCGTGAATATTGGTCAGAAGAAGATTAAATGGTTCATATAGTAAAATCAACGACTAAAAACAGATACATAGAAATAAAATCTATGATTCATTTTTCTGATAACAAAGCCAAGTCCCAAGCAAACGACAGAGCTTTTGAAATTCGAAAATTAATTACTGAAATGAATGCAAATTTTCAGAAATGGGGAATTTTTGACAAGATCTATCTATTGATGAAATGATGATTCGATATTATGGTCATCCTTACTTCAAGCAATACATTAAAGATAAACCCTTAAGGTTTGGGTAAACGATGTGGGCATTATGTGGCAACAATGGCTACTGCTATAATTTTAATTTGTATTGCAGCAAGGAAGTTGTCGATTCTGCTTCTACCGTGGATCTTTCAAAAGAGAGAAGAGCCCTAGGGAACTCCGAGTTTAATAAAAAAAACAAATACCTCAGCCAGTTACTGATTCCAAGAGTCATGTACTTTATTTTGATAATTTTTTTAATTCCTATAATTTGTTACTTGACCTAAGAAAGAGTGGATTTCGAGCAAAAGAAACAATAAAAAGTGACAGAATACAGCATTGTCCCCTTGAAATTGATTCTACTTTCAAAGAGACTAACCGTGTTCACACATGATTTTTACTTTCATGTGAAAAATAAAATTACTGCAGTAAAATGGAATGATAACAAGTGCGTTACTCTTGCGACAAATTTTGACATAATGAGGTTGATTCATGTGAGGTCATAGTCACATGATAGTGAAAGCCACGTGATTCTAGCCAATCAATTCAAAAACTCATGTGACGTCATAGTCACACGATAAAAACTATCTTGTGTTTCCAACTAATCAGTTCACGCGCTCCGGTGTTGCCAAGTTTTGCTCTTTGCAGAAACTTTATCTTAAAAAGTACATATGTATACAAAATTTAAAAGTATAAGCATAAAATACAACTTTTTTTAATTTAAAAATCCTTTGGAAGAAATTTTTTTCCCCAAACATTTAAACATCTTTAACCAAATGTGAAATTTTATCTGAGTTTTACAAATGGAACAAGTACAAATACTTTAATGTTTGTTTTGAATTTAATGGAAAACACGTGTTTGTTTTTGTCATGTGACTTCATGAATCGAGCCCATTGAGCGACTAACATGTGTTTCAAAGCGTGAAAAGGGAAAAAAATAAAATAGACCAGCCATGTCTCGTAAACAATTATAACAAAAATATGGGTGGTGTAGATTCTCATGATTCACTTTTAGAGAAACATACCATAAATATCCGTGGAAAAAATGGCATTGGCCAATTTTTACAAGAATTGTAGACATGGCTGTTGTAAATACCTACATTATTTGCAACATGGTAAATGCAGAGAAAAAGAGTATCAAAGAAATAAGGAGACATATTGCAATAGCCTATGTAAAAAAGGCAACACAGTACAAAAACAAATCGGTAGACCGTGTTATACAATTTAATCTCGAGTGAAGGAAATAGACACCGTTAAACCTGATGGAGTTGACCATATAATTGGTAAAAGAGAAAAACAAAGACGATGTCAAATGCAAAATTGTTCGGGAAAAATTCTTGTATTTTGCATGAAATGCAATGTAACTCTATGTACAAACTCTAACTCTATGTACCAAATTACCATAAATAGGTTAAAACTTATAAAAAAATGTCACATTTATTTGTGTTTCATTTTATTTTGCGTCAAATATTAAAGTTCAATTGATTGGGAACAGAAACAATCATGTAACTAAAAACAAAGGAGAAGTACTTAGTGTTCAAAAACTTTCATATTTGCCCAGCGTTCTATTTATAGGACAATAATTATCTTGGATCCTAAATTAATGGTGTGGAGTTTAATTGCATATTATATTTAATTTAAGTTGGGCATTAACGGGTTAATTAATACATCCTAAAAAACCCCTACACACCACGCCAATATAAACCCCACAATCTGGAGAATCTAACTTTTTTGGAAGATTTCCAAATAGATAATATAGTAATTTTTATATAATATAATAATGCAACGATCAAATAATGTTTCAAATATTACAGTTGCCATTTTCTTGAAAATTACAGTGTTCCTCTTTTGAATTGATCTTTCGTTACTCATTGTTGAAACCTGATAGTGCTGTCATTCGCAAACGATTAAGTACACATTGTCCTTTATCTTTACCATTCTGAATATTTTTTTTTAACTTAAAAAACCATCTCTGACTGCCTCTTGCCCACTTTACTTAAGACCAAGTCAAGAAATACCGTTGAAAACTGCCATTTCCCGTGATATTTCTTTCATACCATTCTTCGACATATTGGAACAGTTTTCTTCGACCTAAAAGAGCAACTGAAGTAGCATTGGAGCAATTAAAAATATTTTTGGAAGTATAGATTGTCCTCGTATACTACAAAGCGAGTTTACGGCTGCTGTCATACAAGAATTAAAAAATCTGTGGCCAACGTGCAAAATTGTAAATGAAAGACCTAGTCAAGGATCTGTTGAACGATCAAATCAGGATGTTAAAGCTATGCTACGAGCAAGGCTAATTGACAATAACACAAAAAATTTGGCTCTAGGCTGTTACTTTGTTCAGTTCCAAAAGAATTTCTCTCTTCATACAGCCATTATACGATCAACTTACAAAGCTTTATTTGGATATCACAACCAAAAATAGGATTCCAATCTAGTCATATTTAAAAACTTGTTACTGAAGAAGACTTGGATCTACTTCTTAATCAACACGACCATGACATAAATTCAACACTAGAAGACTTGCCAGTAATTTCCTTAAAGAACAACAATGACGCTTCAAAATATCTGTTAGCCCCTGAATTAATTTATTACAACGCTTCAGTTTTTTATGATCTATTAGAAAAGATTCTTATGAACAATCCACAGCACATTTACTCAGCAAAAAGGCTTTAAATCACACACATTTTACTAAAAATATCCTTTTAGCTTTAAAAATATCAACTTAAGAGGACTCGGCACCCTAAAAATGACTAATCAAACTAAAAAAAGGTGTTACAAATAAAGCAGGATATTCCTGAAGTATTAGATTAATGTCATTTTTATTTATTTAGAAATGTGTGCATGTAAAACAGTTTTAATTATGGCATTTTGTATAAATAATTTTATTTATAAAATTTAAAGTGATTTTCTCGGTTTGTATTTTTCCATATTCAAAATGCATGAACCAAAATTGGGAATCCCTATTGCTTCCAACTTAATACTTTTAAAAAAAATTAAAGTGTAGTATATTTTGGCTTCTTTCATGAATTTTATAGCATACTCGTATTAATATTTTACTTTTTTTGCCCAAACTATATATATATAATCGAGTTTTCGTAAAATCAATCCCTAAAGTTGTTTTAAGCGTGTTTAGAAATATTATAAAAATACTTTAAATAAAAAAAAATCAATAAATACACAAAGAGTATTATTTTAAAATTTTCCATATACTTTTTAAAAAATTTTAAAATTGTGTGAACATTATGTACAAATTTCATCTCGCATGAATTTTTTTAATAGAAACATATGATATGCTAAAATATAACTTTAAAATACATAAATTTTTTTAAAAAAATTGCTTAAAAGGTGCCAAGTAGCCTTAAGTACCTATTTCTTTTGTTAATTAGTTTAGAATAAATATTTTTGTTTCAATGTATGTTGTTGTATTACTTGCTCAACATTTAATAATGCATAATTCCCTATATAAATGCTTTTAATGTCTAAATTATTGATTTGTATAACTCTCGGTTCTTAATTTGAAAAGGAGAGAACTTCTAAATTATAATTTCTAAAATTGCAGTAGCATTATCTTTTAAGCTCCCATTACTCAAACTTAAAGTAGATTTCCTCAATACCCATTTTTAGTGGATCTCTACTCAAAAAAGTAAATGCGCTTGCAAAATTGAAATCGAGAAGTTTAAAAACGGAACTTTTTTTTATCAATACACCCCAGTAAACATCTAAGAGTCAATTTTCGAAAGACCTGTCCTCAGCAGATCAACAAAAGAAACATTCCAATCAAATTTCAAGTCTGTTGTCTAACTCAGTATTCCGCAACTCATGGTCCGTGGATCAAATACTACCGGTCTGCACAAGAAACATTAAATTAGTTCTCTACTATTTATTGTGGTATATTTTTCTTGTGTTTAGGCTACTTTTTAAGAAAATAACTTAATATTCCTTGTTAAATCACTTTATATTCATTTTTTGGTGTAGCTATATTTTATTCATAAGAGCCACGATTAAATAAAATTAGATTAAAATTATTAAATCAAAACAGCCTGAAATATAAACAATCAACATCCTCCCCCTCAGGGGGCCACGGTAAAATTAACTAAAGTTGACCGGTCCGCGGCGATACAAAGGTTGCGGAGCACTGGTCTAACTGATCAAAAAGAGAAATTTTCACCTACAGCACCCCTCCTTGGGTGTCGGATTCTGCTAAATCTGTCCTTAGCGGATGTCTATTCTATGAAAGGGACATGCCTGCTTATTCTAGTCTGTACGCCTAATAGTTCCAAAATAGGAATATATTTATCTCCAACTCTTAATCCCTTGCAATGCCCCTTAGGATTCGATTTTTTCAAAACTTTTTTGTAGCGAATCTTTACTTCATGAAAAGAACCTGTGTGTCAAATTTCAAGTCTGTAGGATTTATTAGCTCAAAAATAGGAGCATTTATCTAGAATATTTCTTAACCCCTCACACCCTCCTTAGGGTTAGATTTTTGCAAAACCCTTTATGTAGAGGAACTTTACTTAATGAAAAGAACCTGTGTGCCAAATTTCAAGCCTGTAGGTCTAATAGTTCAAAAACAGGAATATTTGTCTATAATGCCTTTTAATCCCCCATAGGGATTGATTTACGTAAAAACCCTTATTGGAGGATCTCTGTAGGAGATATTCCTGCAAATTTCAAGCCTGTAGGTTTAATAGTTCGAAAACGGGGATAATTGTCAATTGCGCCTTTGACTCTTCGCAAACTCCTTGGGGGTTCTGTTTTCATAAAAAACCTCTTTTGTAGCAGATATCTCTCTATATAAGTAACATGCCTACCATTTTCCAACTCTGTAGGTCTAATAGTTCAAAAAAGGAACTTTGTTATCTATAACGATCTTTAACCCCTCAGAATCCCCCTCTCCCTCGGGATTCGATTTTTGCAAAACCCGTTTTTAGCGGATCTCTACTCCATGCAAGGAACATGCTTGCCAAATTTTAAGTCTGTAGGTCTAATAATTCAAGAACGGGAATATTTATAACAGCCCTTAATCCCCGCAACGCCCCTTGGGGGGTCGATTTTCGTAAAACCCATTTCTTTGCAAATCTCTACTCCATGCATGAAATCTGCTCTTAAAATTTCAAGACTGCACAACTAATAGATTAAAAATGGAAATAATTATCTATAATACCTGTAAATTCCCCACAACACTACTTGGGGGGACAAATTTCACCAAAACCATTTTGTAGCAGGTATCTACTCTGTAAAAGGAATCTGCTCACCAAATTTCAAGACTGTACGTCTAATAGTTCGAAACCGGGAATGATTGGCTACAACGCCACTTTAACCCCTTTAGGGGTCAGTTATCATAAAAACCTCTTCTGTAGCAGATCTCTCTCCATGAAAGAAACATGTCTGCCAAATTTCAAGTCTGTAGGTCAAGTAGTTTAAAAATGGAAATAAATATCTATAACGCCCCTTATAATCCCAGCAATGCCACTTGGGCATCTTTCAGAACATAATTTTACCAACTCAGAAACTTTGGCGGATATGTGTCCCACCACTCCCCAAAGTATCATCACAATCAGATGAACAGTTTAAGAAGGCATAAGAGACACACAAATAAACATTCATTTTTATTTGCAAAGGTCACAGGGCAAAATGTGTTGAGGAGAAAGAGGGAAGGTAAAGGTCGGGTAGAAAGCGAAAACATAGTTCTAGAAATGCTGACTCGCTCTCATTTCATTATTTCACTAAAATAGTTCAGGGATTTAATAAATTCATTTACTTACAACAGGTAAAAGACATCAGAGATGTTATTTTAACACACACATCGTACGTGAATTGATCATTTCCTTAAAGATTTGACGAAAGCCCTAATTTCATTGTTTCCCTGTGACACATATAAACGCATCTAAGTGAATAAATTGTACTCGAATACAATTTACTTGGTTGAATCAGAGTCGCCAGACTTATGCAACAAAGTAGCACGAAAAGAGGGGGAAAGTAGCGAATCGATTCACTTGCAGTTCATAAATATAATTTTTTTTAATTTATGGAATTTGGTATAGTTGTTTTAAAAAATATGCTAAAATGCTTTAATTATTTAAAATACATTATAATTCTTCCTGCTCAATATCATGATCTGTTGTGTCTTTTGTACAAATTTGTGAATAACATTAAAGCATTAGTGATGATGAAATAAAATCAATGCAGTAAGTCTCTCGTTCTTCCAAAGTAATTTTAATTCTGAGAATTGAATCCAACAGTTCAAGGCACATTCGATTTCTTAGTTTTGTCTTTGTTGACGTCAGTCTCGAAAATACCCTTTCCACAGTGGCATTACTTATGAGTAGGCTGCAAAGCTTTAAAGCAAATGTGACTAAATTTCTTAAAAACAGATATCTCATGATAAAAATAGGACATCAAAATAATGCCCCATCATTTATAAGCTCAGATTCTGAATGAAAAACATCTATCAACTGTATGTTACAAATTTTTTCATTGATTCTCAACATCCAATTTAAATTGGTCTGCTAATTCTAAAAGCGGATCATAAAAAGGACGATTTGAATTTAAAAAAAATATGAGGGGAAAAATTATTATTTTTTTGAAGTTACATAATTTGAAAGGATTCGGTTTAAAAGTTGCTCACATGAAGTCTTTAGAAAATTATGGCATCTTTGATAGATTTCTTTTGTAGACTCTGGAGAAAGTATTTTACTTTTGCTTGTGTTTATTCTCAATAAGATATATCCAAAATCTATTTCCTTCAGCGTTTTGGAGTTTCCCCATGTTATCATTAGTAACTAAAGTCACCAAATTTTTTTTGCCGATTGTTCCAAAATAAGTCATTTATTCGATTGTGTTCCAATACTTTTAAGTGTGGTTGAAAGTAGCGAAACCATCAAGTGTGTAGTAGTGTAAAATTCACACGAAATAGCAATAGGATAAAAAAAGTAGCAAAAAGTTTTCAAAAATAGCAAAATTGGCGAAAAATCGCATGATCTGGCAACACTGGGTTGAATGTAGGTTTTTACTTTTTGCAATATCCTTTACCACAAAAAAATCTTTCGTTTTATGAGAAACAAATTGTATTAATCGCAAATAATGAACCACAACAAATTTAAATGATGCAATTGGTACAAAACATTTGCTATTAACAGGATTACAGAATACATCAAATGTGTTGATAGTGTACATATGTTTGACCGCATGAGTTCTCTTACAGCTCCAGATTTATGAACTGAAGAAAACTGGAGAGAAAATC
Organism: Trichonephila inaurata madagascariensis; assembly: GCA_019973955.1. Taxonomy (NCBI): domain Eukaryota; kingdom Metazoa; phylum Arthropoda; class Arachnida; order Araneae; family Nephilidae; genus Trichonephila; species Trichonephila inaurata. The sequence continues at coordinate 32,221 of BMAV01001279.1, read as the reverse complement.
GAAGTGAGGCATATACTTTTTCAAGAAAATGATTAGAAATAAAGGCCAGCCATGATCCCATACCTTGACCACTCGGCTCTCTCTACCGCGGCCAAAAATAATGCTCAAATATTTCTTCCAAAGAGATCCAGATTCGAACCTGGAAACTACCATTTGGAAAGTAGCGCGTTAAACAAATAAGCTATGTGTCTTATTTCAACATCTCTGAGGAGAGTCACGTTACTCCCCCTTTATGCCGAAAGATACTATTACGCCAAAGACGGCACGAAAGCCGTGTGTCCCGGTCTCTCAGACTACTGCCATGGATACGGACTTACCACCCCCCACGGACCAAGAGATATGCGATGAATTAAAGACGATCCCAGGAAAACTAATGATCCTTCAGAGCCAAATTACTATGACAGAAAAAGCCCTGATCAGAATTCGCCACAGAGAGAAGCATCACCAAGACTATACCGATATATGACGAACTGATGGAAAAACTTCATGACCAGAAAAGGCAATTTGAGACGGATATAGGTGAGTTGACTTTGCTTGATTCATGCCCAGTTAACTCTGCCTGTACCATATGGAATTCGATCCCCTAAATACGTCTAAAATACTAACTGATGAAGCTCGAGAAGACCTAGCTATTTTCGAGAATCGTGTTAAATCTGATATTACTGCTAAAAATAGACTGCAACCCCCCAAAGATAAAACTGAAGCCTATGAAAGATATAACTGAAGCTAAATCAGTTGTTAAGAAAAACACCCGTACCGACGGTTTCGTCTCCCCCACTAAATTTGCAAAAAGTCGTGAAGAATGATTCCGTTGGTGCTACCGCACCCGTCAAGATAATCAACCAATACCAGGCCCTTGCTGGAAACAGCACGCTCTCGGATCCGGATATCACAGTGGTGCCAGTTGACACCCCAAAAATACCCCCCATTAACCTAAAATTTAGAAAGAATTATCAACCGATTTTAAAAGAAATATCGAAAAAATTCCCCACTTCCAGCACGAAATTGTCTGGAGACTATTTAAAAATATTTGCGGCCTCGCCCGACGAGCATCGTAACATCACCAATTTCCTTACGGAAAAAGGCGAACAATACTTTGCTCTCTAGCCGATCGCCAAACAACCACAGAAAGTGGTCATTAAAGGCCTACCCTTTTCCACCGAAGTAGAAGATATTAAAACTGAACTGACGGAGCTAGGCTTTGATATCATCAAAGTCGCTCAGCTCACTAAAGCAAAGACTAAATTTAAACTTCCCTTCTTTTTAGTTGAACTGAGAAAGTCCCCGATTCTCCAGACATTTTCAAACTGGAAAAGTGCTGCTACTTAACTGTTAAAGCAGACACTTTCAACAGACGACCAGGACCCACGCAATGTTATAATTGTAACTTTTTTCACCACTCCTCAAAAAACTGCAAAATGAATACCCGCTGCTTAAAATGCAGTCAATCACATAAAATGAGTGACTGCCCCATTAAAGAAAAAATAGATAACCCACAATGCACTAATTGCACCAAAAGAGGCCACCTGGCAAACTCGCACCACTGCGTTAAATTCCCGAAATTAAAGCCCAAAAAAAGATAACCTTCCCAAAATAGGCATAAAAATAGCTCTCAAAATATCTTTAGCTCAGCTTAAGTCCAAGAAAATCTCTCATGCAAACGCTTTAAAAGGCGACCATAAGATGGCGCCACCTCCTGAACAGACCAGTTCCAAATCCAATGAAACCCCTTTCGGGGATAAAAGACAGGCCACGAGCGGAGCAGAAAATGAATCCTTCGGATTTATGGATGCAATTCTCGAATTGAAAAAATTCTTTACTGATTACCCCTCTCTTCTAGAGCTGGGTAAACAGCTTAAACAAGCCCAAGGCGATGAAAGACTTGATGTCTTTTATCGCCATCTGATCAGTATTAAATAAAAAATGATATCCATCCGGGACAACTCCGAGAAAATTTTCTAACCCTACCCCAATGAGAGTAGCCGCCTCTCGATTGGTCGGGAGCGCCGCTCTTTTAGCGCTAGACGCTTCCAGCTCCCCCCACACTGATATGTTTTTAAAATTCTCTACAGGCAGTTTTTTTTTAATTAAAATTACTCTTAACTGTTTACAAGGGCAAACCAAGTTTCTACAAAGTCAACCCTATAGTCTCAAGATAGGAGATAAAGACCTCTTTGGAGATCAGGTGCTCCTACAACATCTTAGAAATAAAGCCATTGCAAAAGGAAAAGTTTTACCCATTAATCAACTACTAAAAAACAAAGATTTCCAAACTTTCCTAACAGGACACAGTACATTTACCTCAATACACACTGTAGGTCTTCAGTGCCTAATGGGGTTCAAACCCACAACAATAAAATGCTATTCACGAGTTTTCACACACACAATGAGGACCATTTATTACTTAAGTTACAATTTCTACTTGGATTTGATTTTGGATAAATAAGAAAAATCAACAATAACAAAAAATAGACATCGTATACAACTATATGATAGGATAAATGGCAAATAATAATGTGTAGGACACCTGCAAATAACAAGTGTTTTTGTAAATATTGTACATTTAAGTTTGACACATGTATATAACAAGAGTGTACAACACATTTAAGTAACATTAGTGTTTATGTAAATAATAGTATATGACACATTTAAATAACAGTGTACAACAATTGCAAATAAAGCAGTGTTTAAGTAGATAGTGTACACATAAATAATAGTAAATGATACATGTAAATGACAACAGTGTACAACACATGCAAATAACAATAGTGTTTAGGTAAATATACAGTACTGTGCAAATTAATTGGGACAAACATTGTTTTAGAAAAATGCTCCTTCCCCAAGGATTTTCTAACTCGAAACGGTTTCAACAGCATTTTCTAAACAAATGCAACTGCCCTGTTAACCCAAAAAGGTAAATTTTCTCATCTGTTTCTAGGTACTAATTGATGAATAGTTGGTAAGCGATCGCTCTTGCTTGATGGTAGTCATGTGTTTCCCGTGACATTTCATCACATGATCCAAAGTTGTCGGGGAGGTTGTGACTTCCGGTACGGTGGATATTTTAACAAGATGTTTTAATTTTGATGCTATCTCGATTTAGGTTATGCTGATGCACTCTCCTATTTTTGCTAGCAGGTTTAAAATCACTGAGAACATGTATTATCTGCTTAGGAGTATAGATTTTAATCTATTGTGTCTCGGATGTTTTGACCTATTTAAGTCTAAGTTATTGTTTTGAATTGGATTGCTGTATTTTTAGTTAACAAACAATTTCTGAAGGCATATGTAGCCATCTTTCAGGTTTACTCTTTATTCACAACTCTGCTGCCACGTAGTTGTGGCAAATATGCCCTATTTTAGTCTGAACCAGTTTGACCATGAGATCATGACATGGTAAAACTTTTTCCCTCCAGTTGCTGCAAGAAGTGGTCGTTGTGTGAAGTGTCTCCTTCTGACGTGTATGGAAGGATATCACTCCTAGAGGAAGGACTCGATTTGTTACCCTTAGTCAGTATACTTCTATGACTGGGAGGGATATTGTTGCAGCATTTGGAGTTAGAAAATCTAGTGTTGCTAAGATTATTAAACAGCAAAAGAATTTTGGGGCAGTGCCTCCAAAACCAAAAAGTAAATGTAGATGCACACACACAAACTTAAGACTACACTTCGAACAGACAAATTTCTTGTACCATACAGTACGATGCATCCTTACAAAACAATTAGAGGTCTTCAGAGCGAATTATTAGCTACTGGGGGGTGCGAGCGTTGATTCATCGAAAGTACGACGAAGGCTTATTGATGCTAGGAGATTTGCAAGAAAACCAATAAAAAAAACAGTTATTAACACCTGCAATGAAGAAAAAACGTTTGGATTGGAAGAAGGTTGTACTCAGCGACGAAACGCATTTTTGTGTGCAAAAGCGTTTCAACCAAGATTTGTCAGGCGAAGCAGTGGAGAACCCATCAGGAAACAATATCTTATTCAAACAGTTAAACGCCATCAGAAACAGATGTTTTGGGGTTATTTTACTTCAAGAGGATCTGGTAGCTTAGTACCAGTTGAAGGGATGATGAACTAACTCTAAACAATACATTTCTATAATAGAAAATAAAATAAAGCCTATGATGAAAACATTCGCTGGTGGTATCTTTCAACATGATCTTGCTCTGTGCCATACTTCTAAGCTAACAAGGAATTTTTTTCAAAAACAGAAAATAACAGTTTCTGATTGGCCTGGTAATTTTCCTGATGTAAATCCTATCAAAAAATTTTGAAGCATTGTTAAGAGATGTGTAATAAAATGGAATGCTCAACATAGAAAACAATGATTGAGAATGCTATAACAGTTTCCTTTCGTGATGACGAGAAAAAAAACTTATTCTATAGCTTAGTACCAAACCATGTACAGAATCTCATTCAATCTGAAGGAGGACATATTTTTTATTAGATTGCTATACTGTGCATGTAATTTAACCTATAATAACTAGACAACATTTGTGAAAATTTTTGTCTCTGTCCCAATTAATTCACACAGTACTGTAAATAGTATATGACACATGTAAATAACAGTGTACAACAAATGAAAACAATGGTGGTTATGTAAACAAATTAATACATGTACATAATGGTATGACACATGTAAATAACAATTGTGTATGGCATGCAAATAGTGTTTATGTAAATAATAGTGTGACACATGTAAATATATAACAATAGGAAACAGCCCATGCAAATAACAGTAGTGTTTATGTAAATATTAGTGTAGGGCACTTTTAAATAACAGTAGTGTAGTAGATGCAGACTCATTGCCAAAAATTAAGCACAGAAGAAGTAACTTTCCTGAAATTTATTTGTACTTCAGAGATGGACTTATTTAATCAAAGTTATGCAAGTCAATAGCAGTTTACTTCCCAGAAATATATATAAAAAAGGAAACTATAATTAGTTAGCATTATGAAAGGTTAATGAACTTCAGTGTCATTGCTGATTAGTTTTTTTATAACTCACACAATTAAATATTGGGATACACAACTAATTCTATGTCATCAACACATAAATGGCAAGATATACTGAGCAATACCATTCTGCTAAATGCTTGCAAGCAAAATATTTTTAGATAATGCTTTTTTCTTCCATATAAGTCAAACTGTAGATATAAACAAAAATCTGAACAGTTGTTTTAAAACCTGTTATTAATTGCCTAAGGGTCAAGTCCTCATACAGTTATGTACATTTATTTAAAATTAGCATTTTGTGATATTTTTAAATATATGTTTACTGTTTACTTAAAGAGAAAAATGTGCTAAAAAGGTATGTTTAAGTAGCAGAGGCAGCTTTAGGATTAATGAGGACCATTAAAATCATTCACCCATATGTTGGGATTTAGGAAGGGGTGTCCAATGTTAGGCTGATACATAAACGGTGGGAAGGACACTGATAAGAAGGTTTAAGACAGAGGTGGCCAACACTTATCCCATACTGTGGCACAGCTGACTTGTAACAGTGGCACACGTTATTGAAAATAATTTGAATGATACCAATAAATAACAATTTATTACAGTTTTATTAAAATGCAGTTGTCTCAGATAAAAAACATAACAGTAAAAATAAATCTTATATAACTAAATCGAATTGCAATAGAAAATTATAATGTAGAAAATACTCTCATGTTTGCATGGCCTGGATTTCTAAAGGAAGTGCACTTGTGAGATTTTTTAATTTGAGGGAATGTGTTTTAAAATATCTCGAAAAAACAAACAATGAACTGCTTGCTATTCAAATATGAAGATTAGATTTGGAATTTAGCCTTTCATACCAATGACCATGCTTTTGTATTATCAGTTCCAGACATTGGTTATTTTTGCTCAGGTCATAGTGACCAAATAATTTCCAAGGACAAGACTTTATTTCAGGAAATTTAGTTCTCAAGCAGTAATAAAGAAATGTATTTCTGCTTGCTTGTGAAATTGTTAATGATATATGATAGTGGTGGATACTGCAAGCACTCACTGTGCGAAATTTTCCTTGATGAAAAATTTGACTTCATTAACGAGCTCCTGATATTCCAATGTACAGCCATTTAAAGTCCATTTGTACAAAGCAATGAGTCCACAGAAAACTGGAGAGAAATAAACGAAGCAGTTTTTTAAGCCTTAGCTTCAAACTATTACAATGATGGGATAAATAAAGGACAAATACTTTACCAATGCTTATGAGCAGGATACATGAACTAGGAGCTCATCTGTGAAGGACTCTATTTCTCAATAATAGGCTAGGTTCAACGATTTTAGGAGGAAATGGAGAGGGGAAAAAAAACACCTATTCAGGCCAGAATGTGATTAAAACAGCTTAAACATAATTTTTAAACAAATGGAATCATCTTGTGGCGCTTCTGTTACTTTAAGGCCATATTTTCAAAAACTACCTTTATCCAACAGATGGCGTTGTTTGCAACTCGGATGACGTCAAAAGCGATAATGTTTGTAAAAAGATAACCCGTCGTTACTATAGCAACGGGGTGTGGTTAAGAAATGATTGACAGATATAGTCTGTTTCAGAACGCATGCGCAGTTGCAGTAAAATAAACAAACTATTCAAAACCATAATCAAATGGTGAGGACAATGGGGTGGTGCAGTGTTGGTTGAAGGGGTGGAAAAGGGGAAAGAAGAAAGTTTTGTAAGTGATGTCTTTTTTAAAATTGCCGCTAAAATAGGCGTGCAGTCTTTTTTTTTTTAAATCCGTACAAGTATTTTGGGATATCCACAAGTGAATGAACAAGTACGTTTACATTTTCTTGGGTATCATAAATATTGCCCATAGGGTTAAGAATAAAGATGGAATATTTGTTTTAGCGTATTTAATTCAATTTTTTTTTGTTTGATAGGTATGTAATAAATTTCTTTCTGCTCATATCTTAGATACAAATTGTATTTGAAATTGCTATGTAAGAATACTCATCAGGAAATAATCATTTTCAATTTGAGTCTTTCACAAGAAAATGTTACTTTTTAAAGAAAATAACTTAGAGCAATTTTTTCACAAATAGTTTGTATAATTCTGTTTTCAAACACATCTATTTATTGTTTTACAAATTAATGTTATTATTTCCGATACGCATGAAAAAATGACAAAAATTTCACTAAATTACAGTCGTCGCTAAATCTGAAAAAAGTTCGTTATTTGGAAAATTTCATGAAATGATTTATCTTTCAATATAGTTTGAAAACCACTTAAAATAAATTTTAAATTCACATAACTATACATTATCATAAAATTAATTGTTCACACACCTTTTTGTAAGTTAATATCTATTTATTTTACATATCTTACCTATCAAAAAGAATTCGGCTAGGAAAGCAGGGGAAAAAAACAACTTTGTCAAGAAATACTCAGAATTTCGAACTTTAAAAAAGTACTTTTGTATTATGATTAACGAAT